>CAUYRT010069948.1:0-38151 GCA_963574885.1 Lepilemur ruficaudatus
CCATGCTTTCCATTCAACATTCCCTTTCCGGAACTTGCTTTGAATGCAGAAAGAAGTACTGGAGTTCTAGAAATCACGAAGGACCAAGGAACCCTGTCACATCCTTTGTCATTCATGTTACTTCCCTGTGAGAGTCACCACTTACACTGGAAATGACAACATGAAGGAAAGGAAAAGATAGGGCAAACCATTGTTCCTTTTCCTTTCTCTTCAGCAAGCCAAAGGTAGCATACTGGTAGCATATGCACTTATCAAAAAGTGAGTTCATTTTGTGCAGTGTTTTCACTGCTCTGGAGAGAATGAAACACATATGCATGTATGAGGTGCAAAATATGAATTATGGAATTTTTGTGATTCCATATATGAGTTAAATGCTCCTATATATGCATTTAAAATTGACATTGCACAATATAAAGATGAGTGGTCAAATCCATGCTAAAATTTCAGTTCCTTATTTAATTAGTACATCATATAGCAAATAAGAACACACCATGATAAGTCAAGAACCTGGAGAAGAAAGGGAAAAGCTTTATAATTTAGTACCTTTAAGGCCATTTCCCTATGCTTTTTCAACAAGTGCCCCACATTTTCATTTTGCCCCAGGCCCTGCCAATTATGTGGCTGGCCTAGAGGAAGGTGGGCTGGGGTGGTGCTGGGACCCTAGGGGGTGTTACTAGAACTGTAAAGCTGATCTACTTATATTTTTAAAAAACAACTGTAAGTTCCCTGATAAGATAACGCCTTTCTTTTTTCTTAATAATTTCCCTGAATACCAAATACTGTGCTTTTCCTCCAAAGCCCTTTGCCTCCGGCATATTTCCATGAGATGGGCCCATTGCTTGTACAAGGACAGTGAGGGCTAAAAATTGGCTTGGCCTTGGCTTCTGCTCTCGGGGCCAGGACAAGGACTGAGCTCTTACGCTCCCTCTGCCATTTCTGTAGAGTTTGGCTGGTTCCTATGAACTTTAGGTTGAAGTTTGTTATTTTATGGTCCATTAAACAATCTTTTGTAAAAATCTTAAAAAACTATAAAAATATAAACAAAAAGGTAATGCAAAAAGGTAAAAATAACATCATTTTGGTGACTTTTTTTCCCAAAGGCTTAAAACCACAATCAGATATTATTATAATTTTGAGTGTCATTAGTCATATCTTGCATCTGTTTTCATATTTATACCTCTGTGGGATTTACTAATCTCTGAAATCTCAGAGCTATAACACTTTTTATAACGTAAGTGGAAGCTGTTTCCTAGGTTTGATTTGTTAGTCTTCTCCGCCATGAATTTATCGGTTTGTTCTACGTATTTTACAAAGTCCCAAACTTGAAAAACAAGGCTTGACAATTTAGCTCCATATACACTTTAAAACTTAAGAAATGGTTAGATGTGTTTCATTTATATTCTTTATTATTCATTTGACTTACAAAGTGTATAGGCATGGAAATTGCCTGTCAGTTTTACTACTGAAAGCTCCAGCTACTCTTACTTAAGATTAAAGTCATTCTTTTTATAATCACTCACTTTCCTCCAAGAAAATTCTCTGTGTGGGGGGAAATCTTTGGTGGAGAAGGATTCTGTATGGACTTCCAACCCCTTAACCTAGATTATAGTAGGATGTTAAGTCAGGAAATGACATATCGGGGCAGGAATCAGTTGTGCTCCCTCCCAAGTCTATTTTAAAGCACTTTCCATTTTAAATATAGCAATAAAATATCAGCCTCGAAATGTCTGATAAGGATAAAGCAATAGATTCAAATCCAATCTAAATCTGACACTGCCAGGAACAAGAATTCACATTGGTAAGTCAGGACTCATTTATGGGGCCATAAATGGGTGGGCTGGCTATAATTTGGGTATTAAACTTGTAAAATATATTGATGGTATGGAAGAGCTAAATAAATAATTTACTACAAGAAAATTGGAAATCTTTACATGGTACTTAATTGACCACTTGGTCTCCCAGATTCTCAGTGCTTCTTGTTTTGCATTTATGTGTTTTTCAGAGGCTAGATTTTCCTTTTCCTCACTTGAGTTTAATTTCCCTCTGCAATGAATGATCACAAGTTAGTGCATTTCTGAAAACACACAGTTTCCATTTAAAATTTTGTCAATCCATTACATGCCTTTGACAATTTCATTTACCTGTTAGGAGGATAAATCTACTCCACATTCTGTCTGTTCGAGGATTAGACAAATTTCTTCCTGGCTCCCAAAAAAGCCTTTTTGGTAACACATCTCGGATTCCTGTTATGGACACAGAATGGGAGGGGATTCAAGGAGATGTTTTATGAATTTTACTCTTTTTGTTCGGTTTTTGGGAATCTGCTGAATTGGGAGAAAAATGATTTTAGAAAGCTCTGTCACCACCTCCCACATATCTGTGAGGTGCTAAGTATGTTTGAAGATGGAAAACATGGAAACTTAATCTAAGACAGTGTTATTTATATACATGTATCCAAGAAAACACGTAGATCTTTTGGACACGTTTTTGAACTTATTTAATCTAATAGCAATTACATGTTTCAAAAGGCTTTCTTTCATAGCTTTTATTTGTAAACCCTTGTGATACTCCTCCAGAGTAAACAGGACAGGTATGACAACAGCTAGTTTTGCTGGATGAGAAAGCTGTAGTTTGGGGAAGTTGGGACTTGCACAAAGTAATTTACACAGTAAATAATTAGGCTGGAGCTGAGAGCTCAATTCTTTAGAATCTCAGATTGACTGAGTGTGAAGGGCCATTTTGTGCTTTCAGCTGCAGATAGTAGAGAGGCCAACTTCAACAAGTTAAATAATAAAGAGTTGCCTTGGCTTGTGTAATGGGAAGACCAGAGGGAGTGGGCTTCAAGCTTGGTTCCATCTGGGCTTCGACTCTCTTTCTCGTCTCTGTGCTCCTCCGGGAGCTGACTCTGGCTTCAGGCTGGCTTTCTTCATGGCTGCAACATGCCCCACTTGAGTAGCACGTGCGGCAGTACATTTCCTAGTTCACCCCTAGAAGGTTGATTTCCCCATTGCTGTTTCTTAAAAGCAAGGTCGAGCTTTTCTAGAAACTTCTAGCAACCTCTTTCTTTCTCCAGAATTGGAGCATGTGATATTCTCAGTGAATGACTAGCAAGGACCATGGGGTTGCTTTGATGAGCTTAGTCTAATCAAAGTCAACCTTGAGTCACAGTTATTCAGAAGAGAGAATCTACCTGAACAAGATCAGGGTTCTTGTAGGAAGGAAGAAGTGAGAGTGGGAGATGCGTAGACAATCAACAGCATCCTCCACAGTTACTTGCATAATTTTGGTGACAAGAAATTTGAGGAAATCCATGTTTGTTATGGAACAAGGTAGCAAAAATAGACCTTTTGATTTGGTCAGAGGGACTGAATAAACAACTAAATTTTGGTTGTTTCACTGTGTCTTATGTCCTCCTTTCTTTATTTCCCTAGCGACATCTCTGCTCTTCCACGTGGCTTCTGCTTGGCCGTGTCTACACCCTGGACTTTTCACGAGCACACTGGCTGTGTGTCACCCTTAGGAAAATCAGGGGTTCCAGAAGCACCCACTCCCTTGGAGTCCCTAACTTCATTTTATGATGGACCCCATTTCTAAAGTGAAACACATAGAGGAGTTAGTCATTTAGATCCCGAGCAATTCCAAGAGGGAAGGTGGATGAGGGTTCGTTGTTTTCCCTGAAGCTAGGCTTGGCAGTCCAAAGTATTCTCAAATTGCTGAAGGTGAATTTCCCAGCAACATGTTTTTTGTATACCAAACTACCATCCCAGCCACTACTTTACTGAAAAGAGAGGGCCATATAGCTAACACAGTTCTATTTAATATCGATGCTCTCTGACAATGGTCTTATTGAATGGTACATACTAGTGAGCTTTTATTTTTTTGTCGGGAGAACCCCTGGTGTTCTAAGTATGCAAAGTCTTCATCGAAGCAGGCACCTGCTTCTCACCCTGAAGGCCAGCAACAGTCTGACCAATAATCCAGGCATGGCCACACAAACCAGGGGCCTGATGAACTGGATCCCACGGTACAGGGGACACATGTTCAGAGAGCAGTGGTGCAAATGGTGTCATTGGAGATGCTGAGAAGCTTCCTTTGATATTCTCGCGTGTTTTCAAGTGGAGGACTCATTTAAGCAAGGGAAGATACTTCCTCTGTAGGCATCGGGCTCAGGTAGATAATAAGAAGCAAAGAATACAACTTCACATCCCAAACACTATGTCTTTTTAAATGAGGTTTGAGGCTTAGTTACTCACGTGTGACTAGCGGGACTGGCGTCATAATTTGCAGGGCCCTCTGAAAAATGAAAATGTAGACTCCTTGTTGAAAAATTATTAAGAATTATAAGCCAGTGACAGCAAAGCATTAAATCAAGCATGGAGGCCTTTTAAGCGTGGGGCCCTGTGGTACTGCACAGGTCTCATGCCTGTGAAGCTGAGCTTGGTGACCATGCTCTTTAAAGTGACAGAACAAATTTTCTATCACTAGTTACTGAATCTATTTCTTAGCTCTAAATAGTGATTTCCTTCCAAAGAGCTCTGAACTTGGAACACAAAATTGTTTAGATATTAAGAATTGTTTCAGTTGAAGGGGCAGAACCTAGAGATAGATTTAAGAAAAGCTGAGATTGCATAAATAAAATTGTGTATTAGTTTTTGTTCTGGAGTGAGTCTTGGTTTGCGAAATCAAACCTGGCTTGATCATACTTTCATCTCTGAATGGCTGTAGGTGAATCACTTGAGTCTCAAAGTCACAGCCTCATTTCTCTAAAGTGGGGATATTCTAATGCCCATCTTCTTAGGCTTCTGTAGGGATTAAATGCAATAGTGAATATAAAGTGCTTAGCGTAATGCCTGGCTCATAGTCATTGCTCAGTAAATATTAGCAATTGCCATAATAATTATTAACAGTTTCCAGGGAAAGGGGGTGGTTAAAGACGGAGACTCCTCCAAGGATGCCGTAGGGTTAGCAGGCTCAAGCTGTGTTGTCTTTTCCTGAGCCTAGTTGCCACTGGAAATCTTTTTAATGTTTACTATTTTCTGATAATGTGCTCTTTATTTGTAGAAAATTTTAGAAAAAAAGTTTAAGTGAAATTTACACATGGATTAATCATTCAAAGATAACAACTGCTACTATTTTAATATATTTCCCTCAAAATTTCATTTTTGTACATATATGTATAAGATCGTGTCCTAGTGTATCTGCAGTGCTAGATTCTGTGTCCTCCTTTCCTGTGAATATCATGTCATATCATTAAATGGTCTTCAAAAATTTTTTTATCACAGTTTAATTCTATTTTGGGCAGATGTTCTATAGTGTATGTGCATCCCTATCTCTTGGACTCTTAAGTTGTTTCCAATATTTCAATATTGTAAATTATGCTGCTATGAATGATGATGTGCATATATTCCCCAACACCTCTGACTATTCCTCCTTTGGAAAAGAATTCTCTCTTAAAGAAGGGTAAGGAGCAGGAACCCATTTAAGTCTCCTGACATGTACTTCCAAAAAGATTGTACCTAGTTTCTCTCCCGTCGGGTGTGGATGGGAGGATCTTCTCTCCTGAAACCCTCACCAACATTAAGTTATTTGCTGACCTTTGACTATTTGATTGGCACAAAATTGTCACGTTGTAATACTTTGTTTGCTTTGATCAACAGTGAAATTGGGCATGTTTCCATGTTTACATGTTTTCTGTTGACTGAGTATTTGTATGACTCCATGACTTGTAAGTTCATGGCTTTTGTCAGTTTTTCTATAAGGCAATTTGATTTGTGCCCTATATTATTGTTAATAATTTACTCCAAATTCTTACATCTCCTAATAATGCACATCATATACATCAGAGAGTTTTCTGTAATAATGTATTTTTACTTCTAAAAACATATAGGACCAGAGCAGAGTATGAAGTGGTAAGATGGTAAGGTATTTAACAAATATAGCTACAAACAGCTTCTTTCACCATTGTAGTTATGTTAGGTGAAATTTGACTTTTAAGAAAAATTATGGCAATACTAAGAGAGAGCAATCTTCCATATTTTACGTGCTTTTGAGAAGCTAAGGGGTTATCATCAAATGTTAATAGTAATATTTTTTTCTGTGTGATAAGGCTATGTGATTTTTATTTTATTCCTTGTACTTTCCAAAATTTCCATCCTGAACACATACTACTTTCTATTATCTCTTTTATAGTTAAACAATGAAAACAGACAAATCCAAAGACCTACTGATAATTAGAATAAGCCTATAATATTTTTGTTCCATATGATTTAGCAAAACTGAAGTTACATGTCAAATTAATTATTTGACAAATTACAAATGAGCTACTGAGGCCTATTGCCTTTTCAGTCTTTATAGAATCAGGTTTTGGAGTTGCTGGCATGCCCGTGGGGGGGGGGGTGTGATGTAGTGGCTGCCACAACAGGATTTTGTGTCATCTAGATCTGAGGTCAAGTCCACATGGCCTCATATTGGTTGCAGGACTCTGGATGCTAATGTTTTTGTGCCTCAATTTTGTATCTTTAAAATGGGGACAATAATATCTTCCTAATAAGGTTGTTGTGAGAAATAAATGAGATAGAATATTTAATACAACCATAGGCACACAGGAAGTGCTCAACAAATGGATGTCATTATTATTAAGTTGAGCTGGTGCCACGCCTACTTGAGTGAATAAAGTGGATTGAGTGACAGCGTTGAAAGCCAAGCCATAGAGGTCTTATTTTACTCCTCTTGTGCTTTCACCCTGACTGAGCGAGTGATGTAATGGGACAAGGTTCAGTGTGGTCCCACTTGCCTACCTAATAAAGTCTGTTGGAGGCCAAGGATGGGACAGATCCCTGTCCTCATAGGAGAGGCCCATGTGGCTGTGGGCATGCACTCCTCTCTCCCTGTCCCCAAGTCTCTCCCTGGCGTGCCCTCTCTTTGTCTCTCATACATCACACACCCACACACTCTCCAATCTCAGCAAGTTCTTGTGTGTAGGGGAAGAAAAATATCTTTTCCTTCTACTCATCTTAACCTCATTGGCCGGGGCTGCTCTAACAAAAGACAGAGAAATATGTACACATGTACTTAATGTAAGTTCTACATCACATGGGAGCTTTCAGTAGGAAATAAAGACCTAGAGAAATAGCTAAACCTGGGTGTTTCTATGCTAGGTGTGATGAAGAGTGGAAAGTTGAGGAGAAATAGGATAGGACAAAGGGAGTGTGAACTAAGCGTAATAAACTGGGGGAAACTTAGCGAGGCCTATTGGTTCAGATTTCTCTCAGCATCCTTGTGTCTTTGGAGATAAGGCTGCTCCTTTGCTCTGGGTGTAGGGAGGGCCCCTCTCACATGAGGCTCTTGTGCCCTGCTTCAGGGGAAGGTCAGAAGGTCTTTCCTGCACATGCTGTTCCTCAAATGTTTTCAGCTTAAAATATTCAATATGCCCAGGTGCCATATTTTAGGGTGCCGTGTCCCGAACCCCATCACATGCGTGATGGAAGTTATACATTAGTTGATAACTTTCAACTGATTTTCATTTTACACGTAGTTGTACCCACAAATATGGTGGCAATCAATGAGAAGTTTAAGTGAAAGAATGTGTTCCCTTTAAATGCAAACATACTTTTAAGCACACTTTATGACTGGAATTAAGCATTAGACAGCAGATGTCCTGCCAGGCCTACTTGAATCAACACACAGACCAACTGTGAATAAGGCAGAGCCCTGTGGTTGTACCCAGGAGGCTGATGCCCTTAAAGCAGCTCTCTCTCCCAAGTGGATGAGCAGGCCCTATTAATCTTAAACTAAATGTTGCCTCTCACATTGGCAAAGAATCACAACAACTTTAATGCTGGTAAGGGGGAAACAGGCATTCTAATATTCTACCAGTGCAGTAAAACTTGAGACTGTCATCTGGAGGGCATTTGGGCAGTACAAAGTTTGATCATCAAATCTACCATATATCATCAGTGAGGATACTTCTAGACTCAAGTAATAGGAGACCTGAGCAAAAACAACTCAGACAAGAAGGAAATTCATTATCTCATATAACAAGAAGCACAGAGGTAAGGGAGATCCAGGGGTTATTAACTGCAGTGGGCTCCTGTGTTCATCAGGGTCCCATGTCCTTTCTGCTTTCTGCTCTGCCATCCCGAACATGGTGGGGGTATGCTCATGATTAATTCCTCCTGGTCATAATATAGCTGCAGCAGTTCCAACCATCACAGACTCATTTGACAATGTCCAAAGGCTGGAATGAAGAATGTCTCTTTCTCATGTCCCTGTTTAAGAGAAAGAAAACTTTCCAGAAGCCCTTCTGTCTGCTCCACTCTAAAATTTTCCTTCACGTGCTTTATTGACTAGAATCATGTCACATACCTATTCTAAACCCTATCATTGGCCAGGAGAATGAAATGATACAGTCGGCTTGGGGCTGAGAAGAGACTTGGCTTCCTCTGAAGCACAGACCTTCTCAATATCTGAGTCAGATGTGAGTTCAATTAACAAGGAAGATATTGGTGAATTCTTATTGTCCAGGCCTTAAATAGGCAGTGATTAGGGAGTTTTCCACAACACAGCACACATAGAAAATTCTAATACAGTATTTGCATGGCACTCTGGAGTAAATCAGAGGGGAATAGGGAGATTCAATATGGGGCTTGGTGAAAATAATCACTATTTTTTTCTTTATATTATATAATTATGATAAGAAAACTAAAATAGAAAGAACTAAGAAACATTAAACATTGAATTTGTATAAAACTTTCAAATAAAACCTTTTTAAGTTTTAAGATGAGAAACTTGCACTTGCGTCTATAGGCATATATTTAATGTTTTTCTATTTCAGGTTTTATGTTGGAATGGCTACACTCAACTCCTGATCAAGACTTTTCTTGAAAGATGATCTCTTCAAATTTCTTACCGTCACCAGAGAAAAACTTGATTCTCAAAGTAGGTGATAAAAAAATTCAAAACCATTTTTTTACAACCAGTCAAACATTTTTCACAGTTGCAAATCTATTAAAAAATTTACTAGGTCTTCCTTTTCGTTCATGGAAAAATATAACATTGAAATTGGGTTTCAAACTCATTTGAACTTTTTCATAGCAGGATTTTCAAAATAATGACAATGTTCTAATGTGCACATGAAATGTTAGAGCAGGCATCATTACCTAGCCTAGAAGCTGCTACAAGGGTAGCTCAGGTGCGCATGGACAGAGGTGTACGGTGTATATGAAGGAAATGGTTCCAAGTGTACCCTCCTGGTGCCCCGCTCAGTCTCCACTTTGCCCCTCTGCTCAGTACCTGCACTTGGGACATGATCCCCTCCAGCAGCTCCACCGGTCCTTGTCTACCAAGAGCACCATATGCTCTGCAGCCACTTGCCTGGGGAGACAGAACAGTAGTGTCGTCCCCAGACTAGCAACAAGAGCATCACCTGGGAACTGGTTAGACATGCAAATTCTAGATCTGCAGTACAGGCCCTGGGGGTGGCCCTGCGTTCTGTGTTGTAACAAGCCCTCCGGGTGATCCTGCTACACGTTCAGGTTTGAGGACACAGTTCCCAGCACTGGAGACCAATGTTGCTCATCACGCTCATCTGGAGACTATGGGTGCCCTGCTTGTCCTCGCTCCGACTGTGCACTGACAGGATTGGTATCTCGTGGTGCACTGTGACCCACCCAAGGCACACAGGGCCTCTGCACCAAAGCAATGGAGCGTCTTCAGATGGACTTGCCTCTGCAAATTTTGAATGAGATAGCTGGAGGCAGAAGGCAGGAGGCATGTTAGCAACAGCTGGGGGAAGGAGGCCTAGGCAATCCCCAGATTGGATCATCAAGGACTGTGGTTTTTTCTGTGGCTGTGTAAGTCACATTTTCCTTCACTTCACTTGAAGTTGTCCAGGATTGACAATGGTGACAAGCCTGCCACTGTCTCTATCACAACTCCAGAGAGTAGGAATAGACTATCTCAGCCATTGGTGTCACCCACACAGAGAATGAGAGCGCTTCCCATTTTACACACACACACACACACACACACACACACACACACACACACACGCTTCGTTAGCAGTTGGCATACCCGGTCATCACTGAGCAGGCACTGCCTCACAATGGTCTTACCTCCTATCCCTTTGTGTATGAGGACAGACAGGGGACCAATATGCTATGGGATTCAAACTCACTTCATTCGATCACAGCGTGCCTGAAAAGTAAAGTTAGATTTTCTACTTTAGAGAGAAGGTCCAGCAGACACTTAACCACTTTCCTGATGTCCCTGAGTCTTCTGCTCAAATTCAGCAAAACGCACATGAAAGCAGAGGTGGCAAGGGCCCTAGGGGTGGCTCTGTCTCCACCCTCCCAGTGTGTTTTTTCTGACCCTTTGGAGGGGCACTTACTCAGGGTCAAAAGCTGAGAAGGGGTCCTAGAGCCAAGTGGCTTCATTCTCAGCTTCATCCCTCACCGGCTGAGCACAGCAGTGCTGAACCTTGATCCCGTGGTACTCACTGTGCCACAGCACTTGATGCTTAAAAGGCATTTTCATATACCGGCTCTTCGGGCTCTCCCTAGGAGGGTAGCGTGAAGAAGAATTTGAATCTGTGTGTGCAAGTGACTTGCCCAAGAGGATACATTTGATTTGTGGTGAAGCAGGGACTCAACACAAAGTATGTGGATCTAACGCTGTCCTCTTCTTGCCTCAACACAAGACCTCTTTGTCACTTCACCTTACTCATCCTCAGCAGGTCAGAGTCAATTTCCTTCCCACAAACTTCGATGGTAGAACTTTCTGAGACTTGCTTTGTCTAAGAAAACCACCCCCATGTTGTTAAACATACTCACGCTTGGGAAATTCTTTCTTATATCAGACTAATATCCTTTCTTTGTAAGTCAGTCCATTTTTTCTTATGCTTTTCTGTTAAAAAGTGGAAGGGGTAATAATAACAATAACGAAATTTATTGAGACATCATTATGTTCGAGGCACACTTACATGCACGTTGTTACCTGATCCTCACCCTGACTTCGTGAGACAAGTACTGTTATAACCCCATTTAACAGATAAGGAAAACTGAGGCATAACGTATTAAGTAACTGATGTAACTGGCCCAACATAAAGAAAACTGAGGCACAGGGTGTTAAATAACTGGCCCAAGATAAAATGGCTAATAAATGTTTAAGTAGGGATTTGAGCCGGGTGGTTTGACTCCAGAATCTATGTGCCCACCTCCAGTGCCATGCTGACTTTAAGGAAAGAGATCCCGGATAAATTTCTTTTTGTATCTTAGTATAATTCCCTCATTCTATCTCCAAATAAATCCAGCTGCTTTTGTATTATAGTTTCCCCCAAGTCTTACCATTCAGTTAATCTCTCTTTTTTTCCCTGTTAGCTGCACTTCAGCAGTAAACACGTCCGGGGGCCTGTTCTAACATTCTTTTGCTCCTGGGTCATTACTTCCACTGTGGCAAAACGGTTACGCTGAATTTGTGTAGACCTTCCTCGGAAAGTGCTTCCAGAGATCTCTTTCACGACAGCAGGAATCTCCAATCCTGTTCCCTCTACGTAATACGCCCCGACTCGCAAGTTCACATGAAATAAACACTCAGCCAACCATTACGCTTGAGCTTGCTATAAGATTTCCCAGTGTAATCAGTACAACAGATTTTTTTATTATTTTGAATAATTTTCAGGTTAATTTACATAAACTAATTAAAATAAAGTCAAACCAAATTCGAAACAGTCAACTGAACCTGTTTTAAAAGCTTGTAATTCAGAAACGTTGAAAGGAATAGGATTAAGCGTAGGCTATAAAGCTAAGAAAACGTGCTTTTATCATGACTCCGAAAAATCTGGAGCATTTCTGGGTATGAGATTGGGGAGCAGACACAGGGATCCCCTTCAAACAATACCAGCTATTTCCTTGGTCTGAAACTTCATCCTTCTTTGTTCTGGGCCACCCCTGTCTATCCTTACGGTCAGATGTCCACTTAGAAATCTTCTCCTCTCTGGGGAGCCTTCCCTGACTCTCCCCCCAACCACAAACTGGGTTAGGTTTCCCCCTCCTGAACTCTCCCAGTATCTTGGACTTGCTCGTTCTGCTGAAGGCCTGGCCTCCATCCTCCCCAGGTGGCAGGTCCTTGTGGGCCATGACCTTGCCTTGCCCTTCAGTGGTTCCTAGTGCTACCTAATAAAGTGTCTGCTTCACAGATGCTCAATAAATATTTAGTAAGTGAATGAATGTGATCCTATTAGTGCAGACGCTTTTTGTTTGTTTGTTTGCTTTTTTCATCTCTATAAAAGAGGTGACCTGACTTTCCTATGTTCATGAACATAATTAGAGACTCCCCCCACCCCCGACTTCTGTCCTTTAATTAGGTGGATAGTGAAAAATCACAAAATACTTAAAAAAATGAACTAGTTCAGAACATCCCTCCCAATTACTAGCAGCTCCTGAGGATTCTACAAGGTGCTTTTTATGGTATTCTCTTTTCCTCACTGATGTTTCCAGAGCCTGCTGGCCCAGAAAGATTGCCTAAGAAGGAAAAAAGAGGTGTGCTTTAGGGGCTGGTTTTTCAGCCCAGGTTCCTGGCCAGGCCTTTTTCTTCTGCAAGTTTCCCAGAGATCAAGCCAGTGGCTGCTTCCTGCCCCCTGCTGAGCTGGACCTGGGGGTTGATGGTTTTACTGTTCTTCAGAAAGCATGCAGATTCGGAGCTGCAAGTTCAGTAGCTGGAGGCCTCCCTTAAATTGACAGGGTTGGAGCCACACATTCCACAAGCGGTTGGAAACGTCTCAGCCTTTGGTTCCTTATTATGAGAATGTTATTGTGACTCTGGGCTAGACAATGAGTACAGCAATGGTTTTGATGTCTTTTGTTTCAAGCAGCCCATAAAAAAGCAGCCCGGCACCCCCCCCACCCCCACTCCCTGTCCACAGTTAGTTTGGGCAGATGGACCCTCTACTATGACAGCCTTTAGCTTTCGCTCTCACCTGCCCTCATTAAGTCACACACAACGGGAAATCTTGCATATCGTGTTTCATTTTATAGTGGCCTGTAGCACCCTCAAGATGCCCATCCCACCCACTGGCTTTGAGACTCTGACTCAGGAAGCTCAAATGCCTTGTCCCCATTTGCTGACTCTTAGAACCGTACGTGGTTCACTTTAGTTCACTCGCCTGCTACTGTCTTCCCTCCATTAAGTAGCTGCGACTGAATTTTGTGATAGCCTTTTCTTTTTTGCCTCCGAGATGATTTTAGGGTATATGTGGCAATCTAAATCTCCTGTCGACAGGCAAGAACTGGGTACCAGAGGCCGAGAGCGCTTGATGCGGTATTTGATTCTTTTTCATTCTGATTAAGCCTCTGGGGACTCATAGTCCAAACATGAAGGACAAATGGATTTTAAATTAGTTTTTAGGATCCCAAAACTCTGGCTGCAAGTACAAAGAGGTTAATGGTCTTGTAGGCATTTTTACTTGCGTCTCAGCTGTGCAGCTTTGGATCCTTATGTGGGCCAGGGATGTGAGAGAATGAAACCAAGGAATAATAGAAATAGTGTCAGGAAAGATGGATAACCTGCAGACAGACAGTAAGGGCTGTTTTGACTCCTCTCAGCCAGGGTAAGCTTGCCATCAGGAGGGTGGGGCAGACTATGAAAGTCCCCATCTCTGCCCACGACAGGGACTGGGGGATCGTGCAGAACCCTCAGGGTGGGCGTCAAACTCCCTTCCTCCCTCACGGGCTCCACCCAGAGGGCACGGCCCTGTTGGTTTTCGTTTCTTTAAATTTTCTGAACATTGGACGTTTACTAAATGAAGAAAAAAATCCTTTTGCAGGTCTTTGTGCAGTATGTAATTATTCACTCATTATCCAAAATATTGGTGGAAAGTCAGACATAAACCAACAAATACTAATAGCTAAGCATAAGAGATGTGTGATTTCCTCAACTAGCACCAAAGAAAGTGATAAAATGCCAGATATTTGATTAAGAGGAGATACCTAACTGCAGCAGAAGTTGCAATGGTCTTCGACTCTGTATGTCATCGCCAGTCTCTCCACTCAAAAGAAGGTTTGAACACACCACGAACCGGAAGTATTTTCTCATTCAAAAATGGAAAGCAAAATTCCAAGTGCTGGATGAAATCTGCTGCAACAATGTAAAATGCAATAGCTCCGTTTACTATGACAGGGATTATCAAAGACCTGTTGCTGTTTTCAGTGACAGTGTGTTTTAATGGCAATGTGTTTTATTTCCCTAGTGGAAAAAAGGTTGTGCTCCACTGACCTAAAATAGCCCCCACGGAGCACATTTCACACCTCTGCACAAGGCATTCGGGGATTTGTGCGGGAAGAATCTATTTCTTTGGGGTGAAGGAGACTTGATTTGGAAAGGAGGGAGGTTGCTACAGCAGGAGGCACTTCCACCCAACTAAGGCCACAGGTGGCTGGTGTCCGTCTGCCACCTTCCTTGGGAATGAGGGTGGCAATGGGTGTGAGGTTGCTGTTAGGTCGATGGAGGTAAGGAAAAATAAAGCACAGGAAGTCAAAGAGTGAGCGCTGGGTGGAAAAGTCTTACTGCCAAGCAGGGAACCTGTGTCTAGGCTCCAGGGAATGAGGTGCATAGACGTGGCAGGGGGTGGGGAGAGAAATGGGGTGGGTCTTTCAGAGCCCAAACACTGCAAACTGTGTCCACATTGTGTTAGGAAAGCGAAGTCTCTGAGTGGTGTGGACAGGCTGGTGATGGACGTGTGAGCTGGGAGGGGTCCCTGTCTGGGGACATGGTGATATGGGGTCTACAGCCCCCCTGCCCCTGTTATGCACAAGACACCTGGGTCCGGGTTGTGCGGATTTTCAGCTCAGTCCACTCTGCACCGTATCAGCAGGCGTGTGGCCAGGTCAGAGGTTTATCAACGGCTAAAGTGGTGGGAGAGGAAGATAGGGTCCTTCCCATTGATCCCTTTTGTTTATTGTACTCCCTTGGCTACTTCTATGCTCAGTCACATGATCAGGATCCTGCTGTTACATCCCGGGCAACTTACTCAGCCTCTCTGAGCCCAAGCCTGCTCCCCTTTGAGGAGGGGAGATGAATGCCTAGCATAGAATGAGCCTGACATCAGGGGTCCTGAGCCTGCATCCTCACAATGTGATTTCTTATTCTTGTGTCTCTTCCCAGACACTACCAGCTCCTCCAGACACTGAATTCCTTATTAAACTGGGCATATGTGTCTAATTTAAAAGGTGATTAACTGAAAAGTAATGGTGTGGATTAGGGAGCCAGGCCCACCTGCAGCCCCCCCACGGTGGTTGGTGTCTTCACATTGAAAACTAAGCCATTTGATCCCTTTCAGCAGAAGGAAAAAAATGCATTAAACTTTGTGACCAAGAACATTTATGATCCGTCTGACCCAAATCTCAAAGCCCATTGAAAATGACATCTAAATCTCACAGCACCCTGAGATTCTGCCAACACCAGTGGGGAATATAGCTAAGAGATTGTGTTACATCTTTGACCTGAGCTTTCCTTTCTCCCTTTTAAATAAGTTCTTGATAAATCATTTCCCATTTACTTTCTTCCTTTCTCTATTGCATGTAACCTTGAAACTTGGTTTGCTCTCCACCAAGCAAACTGATTTGCAACTTGACTAGATGGGACGGAGGAGGGGGGACTTGCAGGCTCAGAACAACCCTGCTTTCCCTACCACGGGGGCAGCGGGAGTGGCACTCACTGTGGGGCCTTGCTGGGTGCTACTCAAGGTAAGGGTGCTGTGGATGGCACCCTCAGTCCCTAATTGCGTGAATTGCCCTAGTGTACTTTGGACAGCAAATTTCTGATGCAAAAAGGTGATGTTTGTTCTGCAGAGCCATGGTCTTAACACTCGCACAAAGTTTGGTCACAAAGTCACCAAAAAAAAAAATAATAACAACAACAACAACAATGAAAAAAAAAAAACCTCTCTGTACCTCAGTTTCCCCACATATGTAAAGAGATAACAATCTTCACTGTATCAGTAGGGTGTTTCAGCAGCAGGTAACAGAAAACCCAAGTCAAATTGGCCTCAGCAATAAGAATATTCACTGACTCCCAGAACAGGCAGAGCAGCGGCAGGGTGGAGGGAGCCCCATGGCTCCGGCTTCTTCTGCCTGCACCTCCTGGCCTCCTTCTCAAATCAACCACATCCTTGGGCTGATAGGGAAGTGAAGGCAACAATTTGCAACTGACATGGGGCTAGCTTTCAAAGATTTTAAGTTCACATTCATCCTAATAGGAGGATGGGTACCCAAGGGTTCCAGTCTTTATTGGTGAGATTTAGTGTCCTGCAGTCACAGCATGTACTTGGGAGGCTAGGTATACTTCTAATATCTGGTCAGTATGGCTGATGTAGGAACGCAGGGCTAACCTTGCTTCCCTTGACATTCTGGAATGTGTCCACACCAGGCATAGGAGTGGAAATGGCTGTGCCTTCTGTAAGGTAACCAATATCATCAGGGGAGGCAGGCGTTCAACTAACAGCCAGGGCTGAAGAGGCTCCTTGAAGCTGAAATTTAAAAACTTGTCCAGAGACGAGACTGGACACAACTTGTCCAGTTGTGTCACCTTGGATTCCTTTGGAGGGAAGGATACAGAGGCCAGCCAGTGCTCACTCCTGTTGGTGATCTTCTTCCCAAAGCCTACAGCCATGGTTCTCAAACCTGAGCACATGGCTATGCCTTTGAGGGCTTGTCAAAGTACAGATTGCCAGGCCACACCTCAGGAGTTTCAGATCCAGCAATTCTGGGTGGGGCTTGATTGCATTACTAACAAGTTTCCAGGTGATGGAGATGCTCCTGGTCCAGGGACCAGAATTTGAGAACCATTGACCTAGAGGATGAATGATGGTGTGTGCTTTGCAGCAAGGAGAAAACAGCAGTGACCCAAACTCCACTGGCTTCCTCCTTACTCTGGCTTAGTTTGTTTGTTCTCAATATGGTCCCCTCATCATTGAAGTGTACTGGGTCATTCATCTATGGGGGAACCCCATTTTTTCCCTATAGGCTGTAGCTCCCTGTGGGAGAAGGGTGGGGGTTTATAGTTTGTCAACTTTGAGGAGCTGAAGGTTTTGTCCCTGTGGCTGTTTAGCATGTAGAGGAGAAAATGCCAGCTCCCAGGTTTGCTGCCGGCTTTGTTCTGGACAGCCAACACTGGAATCACAGGGAGGTCCCAAACTGAAACCCTGCTCGGGGCCCAGTCCACAGTGGCTCTGGAGAACTTTTAACTAATGGGCACTTGTAAATCTAACAGCACTTCCTACTGGCGTGAATGACTTGGGTAAAATGCTCATTAAACTGTCGGCCAGCAGAGACGTGTCACTCCCAGGAACAGGGTCACAGCATCCTGGGACGTGGAGAGGCCTCCCCAGGCCACCAGGGTCCTCTTCTCCAGTCACCCACCACCCACCCCAGACTCAAATCCTCTTCTTTTCAAAGCCCTTCAGAGAATTTTACAACTCTTCTCCAACTCCATCAGGAAATTATTCTTTTTCTTCAATCCAAAATATATATTTGTTTTAAATCTACTATTTCCTCTTGTTGGAGGAAATCTCTTCTGCAAAAATTGAGAATGGCCAGCCACTGTCCTAGTAGAATAGTTCTTCATATACTTAAAGTCCCTTATGAAATCACTCCTTAGTCTTTATTTTTCCTTTAATGTCAACGCTAAAAAAATTAACATTTAGTATCACTCAAATTAACATTTACACACAGTAAGAAAAATTACATAGCACATAATGGTATACAATGAAAAATGAATCCCCTTCCCATCTCAGGACCCTGGATTGCTTTCCTAGAATTAACCTCCAACAAGAGTTTTATGTATACTTTTCAGAAATTTTCCAAATATATGTGTATACACATGCACACTTTTTTTTAACTTAATGATTCATCTTGGGGTCTCTTCATATCAGCATATACACTTCTTTATAAAGATATAGCATAGATTATTTAATCAGTTCTCTATGGTCTTGACTGTTTTCAGTTTTGTACTTTGGACAGTGTTGTAGAAACATCTTTGGTTATTTTGGCAAATATAAGATTTCCTAGAAGTGAAGCTTCTGGGCCAAAGTTTTCTGTATTTTTAATTTTGGCAGATTGCATTCTAGAGGCTGCACCAATTTTCATTCCCTTCAACAATGTTCAATAGTACCAATGATTCCCTATATGCTCACCTATACAGTGTGTTGAAAAGTGTTTAAACTTATGCCTCATAGGCAAAAATAATGCTATTGCAGATCTATGATTCACATCTCTCTTCTTATGAGTATCATCAAGCACATTTTCATATGTGTAAGTACCATTTGTATTTCTTTGAAGTCTGTTTATATACTTTTACCCATTTTTCTATTGGTTGTGTATATTTTCCCTATAGCTTTGTAGGCTATTTTTACATATCAGGAAATAGCTTTGTTTGTCGTACATGTTGTATATTCTGTTGTAAGAATTTTAAGTATTTTTCCCCGTTTTGTCATTTCTTTTGATTCGGTTTAAAGTGTTTTATGGGTGAGGCACAGTGGTTCACGCCTGTAATCCTAGTACTTTGGGAGGCTGAGGCAGGAGGACTGCTTGACCATAGGAGTCTGAGGTTGGAATAAGCTATGAGGATGCTACTGCACTCTAGCCCTGGTGAAGAAGCAAGACCTTGTCTCAAAAATATATAAATAAATAAAGTGTTTTATGCCATAGAGCAATTTTTAATTTTTTGAAGTTAACCATAATCATACTTTTTCTTAGTGACTTCTGGGTTTTATGTCAAAGGGCTTCCCCAATCCTAGATTATTAAAAATAAAAATTAAAAAAAGTTCTTCCTTGTTTTCTCTAGTACTTTTGTAATTTATAGTTTCATGGCTCCTTTTTAATATTTAGTTTGGTGGAAGGAGAGAGGTACTGATACAACTCTGTTTTGACAATGGCTCCCCACTCGTCCCAACACTGCTTACTGAATAATTCATTTTTTCTGTATGGATATGCAATATCATTGTGATAATAAACTAAATTCTCATTGGAACTTCAGCATATTATTTGTGGAATCTGTATTCATTCCATTGATCAGTTTATTCATTTGTCAGCATCTTATTATAAGAAATAGCATAACTTCATAGTGCATTTTAATATCTGGTAGGACTAGTATCGTCCTTTACTCTTATCTTTCAGAATGTTCTAGACATACTTGCATGTTTACTTTTTCATAGAAACTTGAAAATCGGTCTGGAATTGAAAATGACCATATTGGTATTTCTATTGAGACTGCATTAATTTTTTTTTCAGGCAAACTTTGTCAACTAAGAGACTACATTGAATTTATAAATTAATTTAGGGAGAATGGAATTTTTTATGATTATTAAGTCTTTCTATCCAATATTAAAGTTGGCATTTCCATTGCTTCAGGTTTTCTGTTGTGTCTTTTAGTAGCATTTTAAAGTTTTCTTCATATACAACTTGAACATTTCTTGTTAAATTCATTCCTAGATAGTTTTTAGTTTCTTGTTATAGATGAGTATTTTCTTCATTTTGTTTTCTAACTTCTGTATATTTTTGTATCTTACTTTCATATCCATTCATGTTCTGAATTCTTTTACAACGTATAATACTTTTTAAATTGGTTATCTTTTTGTACAATCTGCAGATAATTTTTCCCATGCTATCTCCATGTTTTCACTTATTTCTATGTCCTCTTCTATTGTAACGGTCAGTACATCCAAAATATTGTTGAATAATAGTGGGGATAGTGAATATCCTGGTCTTGTTCCTGATTTGAATAGAAAGGCTTCTAGGATTTCTCTATTCAGTATGATTCAGGCTTTGGTTAATGATTATGTTATTCTATTAAGTTAATATATTATGAAAGCATCCATCAATAATATCTTGTTAAAAGTTATATAAAGATTTAAAAATGAATGTCAGATAATTAAGTGCCTTTTCAGTGTGTATGGAAGTGATCATGAATTTTCTCCTTTCATCTATTAATATGGTAAACTGTAGTAATAGCTTTTACAATATTGAAAAATAAATAGCTAATATTGGTTGTGTGTTTACTTTGTGCCAGGCACTGTTCTAAACACTTTACATGTGTTAATTCATTAAATCCTCTCAATACACTATAATTAACCCCATTTTACAAAGGAAAAAACTGAAGCACAGAGAAGTTAAATAATTATGTGTCCAAGGTCCTATATCTGGTGAATACCAGAGCTGGAATTTGAACACAGGCAGTTTGTCTCCGGAATCTACGCTCTTACCAGCTACGCTCAGTAGCCATCTTTGATTTCTAATCAGGCAGTAGCATTCTCTTAATGTGCTGCTAGATTCTGTCTGCTAACAATTTACTTGATTTTTTTTGCCTTGATATTAATAGATAACTTTGGACTATAGTTTTTCTTCCTGTATGCGTGTATTATCTTTGTTAAGTTTTGGAAATGATATCTTGCTTAGCTTCAAAAACTAATTTGAAAGTTTTTGTTCTTTTACTGTAGCCTGGAACAGTTTAAGTAGTCCTGGAATTATCTTTTCTGTATAGATTTGGTAGCAGACATTCTTTGCACCTATGAGAGCATTTGATTCTGGTTGCAAATCAAATGAAAGCATTTGATTTGAAGGGGTTGGATTTTTGGTAATGTATGCTACTTTTCTCTGATAATTGGTCATTTAGATATTCTATAATTTCTATGGTTAGCTTTAATAATTTATGTTTTTCTAGAATTTCATCTAGAATTTTCTAGAATTTCTACCATTTCATCCAGGTTTTCAGCTGTATTTTAGTAGAGCTGAGCAGAGAAGTATCTCAAAATTCTTTTAATTTTGTATATATCTATTATAATGTATAAAAAACAGTTACCAATGTACTATTTTCATTTTGTATTAATGTATGTTCATTTTTTTCTTAATTATGTTAACCAGCAGTTTTATTGTTTTGTTCTGTTTTCAGAGAACAAGTTCGTGGATTTATTTGTTGGCTCTCCATTTTAGGGTACCATTTCCCTCTTTATCTGTGGTTACTTTCCCTACCCATTTCTAATTTTGTATATTTTGTTCCATCTTTTCACTTGACTAGGTTGGCTAATGGTTTGTTATCTATTTTATTGTTTTCGTTGTTTATTTCTCCCAAGTACCAACTTTTGGATATAGTTATTAGTTCCACTTTTTAAAAATTAATTCCTTTTGCCTTATTTAGATATATTTTTTACTATTTTTATAACTTGCCTGACTGCTCATATTGATTAGTTTCATTCTTTTCTGTTTAGTGATGCTAGTTAGTAGAACTATGAGACAATATTCTCAAGATTGTGATACATTGTTCTTACTATAAATATTTTTTAGACACTGTATTTTATTTATTTATTATTTTTGAGACAGAGTCTTGCTCTGTCACCTGGGCTAGAGTGCCATGGCGTCAGCCTAGCTCACAGGAACCTCCAACCACTGGGCTCAAGCGTTCCTCCTGCCTCAGCCTCCCGAATAGCTGGAATTACAGGCATGCGCCACCACGCCCAGCTAATTTTTTCTATTTTTTAGTTGCCTGGTTAATTTTTTCTACTTTTAGTGGAGACAGGGACTTGCTCTTGCTCAGGCTGGTCTCAAACTCCTGAGCTTAAGTGATCCTCCTGCCTCAGCTTCCCAGAGTACTAGGATTACAGGTGTGAGCTACCATGCCCGGCCAAGACACTGTATTTTAAATTTTGTTTTAATTTTCTCTATGGACCAAGAGTTAAGAAAGAGCTTCTCAATTTCCAGGTGGTTAAGATTTGTTGTCTTTGATTAAAAAATTAATTTCCAGTTTAAATGCATTGAGACCAGAGATTGTGATATGTAATATTTCTATTTTTTGAAATATATTGAGATTTTCCTTTGTGGTCCAACTTTTATAAATATGGTTATCATTATCACTAGTTCTAGGACAATTAAATAATGGGCATATTCTTTATATTCAGGGTGTAGCGGTATAGCTATAGACAGACATAGATAGATATAGATATAAGTATGTACACATGTGTGCCCACACACTCCACCATATTAACTATGGGACTTAGATTTAATACCTTTACTTATTTTTTGTCTACTTGATTTGTCATGGCTGATAAAAGTGATTTAAATTTTTTCTTTGTATTTATTGCAGTTTTCTTTTATGCATTTTGAAGTAATGCTATTTGCTGTATGAAAATTCACTAAATTGTGTGTTTATCATTACAAAGTATTTGTCTTTGTTTTGCATAGCGTTTTTTTGTTTTGAATTTAACTTTGGCTGATATTCATATCATGAGCATTCCTATTTTTTACTTGCACTTAATTTCCACGTCTTTGCACATCCTTTTACTTGCAACCTTTTCAAGTAATTTTATTATAGATGTATTTCTTGAATGTGTTATATGGCTGCATTTAATTTTTAAAATCAATTTGCATGTATTTTTCTTTTAAATAGGAGAGTTTTCTCATTTTCATGTACTGATTAACTATTTTTGATCTTAGTTCTGTCATTTTATTTTATAATTTATTATTTTACTCTTCCTTTTTATCTTTTGCTGTAAAGATACGGCTTAGGCTTTTTTGCTTTATGCTCTGTGCTGAGTGAATGTACTTATAAGGTTGACATTATGTTTTTTGTTATTCTAATGATACTCCAGTAACTTTGAATATTGAACTCTAATATTGAACTCTTCTTGATTTGTCAATTTCAAACAATGTACTTTAACCCCCTGCTGTGGAAAATGAGACAGATTAAGGAGATTTCCTTTTGTTCCCCACACCTTGCTGCCCAAGTATCATCCATCTCACCTCTGTTATCCTCCATCTCTACCATGGGTTCAGTTCTCTGTGGCACTGATCACAATGTGTAATGATGTTATTTGTTTGTTTACTTGTTTGTTCTGTAACTCCCCTGCTGGACTCTAAAAGACTTGAGGCCCAGGGCTTTGCGTGCTTTTGTGTGATCAGGAAGAGGTGATCCAATGACAGAGTTAAGAGCGAGCTTATAAGGGACTTCTGAGATCATCTGACCCAAGTTCTCACTTTACAAGTGAAGAAACCGACTTCCAGGGGTAGAGATGCTGGCCCTACTTCACAGAGCTAGTGAATGACATCACAGAGCTAACGAACTTGGATCAGTTCCACCCAAGCTTGTTCCAGAACTCCGGGCTCCCTCAAAATGCTTACATCTTAGTACAAAGGGAGGCTTCACACTTACATAGAACCAATGTGAACAATACTTTTTTTTAGTAATTTCGATTGCTGTCACTCAGAACCTTTTAAATGACATGATATTTCAAAATAGCTCCATTATAATGTACAATTTAAAAGAATCATTGTTTCATATGTCCACAGTAACCTTGTAACTCTTTACAGATACATTCTGAGTCTCTTGATATTTCTTGATGGAAGAAGCCTGAAAGGAAGAATACCTGTAAGTTGGGAACCAAGATTCTAATAAATGACACACTCGAAGTCACTTAGAATGGCAAGAATTGATTCCAGAAAAGAATCTCTGTTTCCTGGCAACCAGCTCAGTACTCCCGGAAGGGCACTTTGAAGGAAAGTTCAATCAATGGAAGGGTCAAATGTTTTCTTTTTCAAACATCCATTTTGCATGTAATGGTTGCTCTGTGCAGACATTGCAGGGTGTTCTGTTCCTAAGATCCAGGGTCCTTCTGTGCAAATGCATGTGCTGTGGGTAAGAAATTACCTCAACTGAGTTTATTGGCATTTCTTAGCACATATGACTTCAAAGAAAATTATTACAGGTAAGAGCTCTGTCTGGTAAAACACCACCGTATAGATTACATAGTGATATATATAGGGTCAGAGAGACATCCAAGAAAAGCTCAGGACAGATCTTGCCAATTCCGAAGACCAGCCTTCACAACGGGTCGGTAAATCTTTCTCCTGACCCCAAAGCCACCTGTTTGGACCTGACAGCCTTCCAGTCTGACTGAATTCCCACTGGTGGAAATGTGTGGGGTCGAGAAATGGTGCTGGGGTCAGACAGAACTCTCAGTTTGATCCTAGGCTTCTGCATGGCCTTGAGAAAGGTCCTTACCATGGCCAAGCCTTGATGCCTGTAGATGTGACAGAGGGTAATAATATTATTTCAGAAGGTTGTTGTGATCCTTCAGTAGGACTATATGCAGGAATCTGCTACTTGGTATGAACATAAGTCTCTGCCTGACCACAACACATAAGTTGTCAAACATTGGCATGGAGGTCTGGACCAAATTGAAAACAGTACTAGCCGATGCTATATCATCATCTGTGCTCAATTAGAAACTCAGGTCAGTTTCTCTGTCAGCTCTCAAAACTCTGTATTAAGTATATATAATAACTCTTAGGACTTAGATACATGGATTTCCAGTTAACAGAAGAAAAACTGGAGTTGTCAAGAAGTAAGGTAAAAAACTTCAAGCTACACAAGCCACTGGTCAGCTCTACGGATGAGTAGCGGTCATGAGGGGCACTGTGGTACCCCAGGGGCCAGCTGTGTGGGGTAGGAGGGGTGCCACAGATCCCTGGAGCCTCGGTGCTCAGGAGAGCTCTCTGTTTCTGATTTGTATGAGACTTTCCCTTGAATTTCCAGTTGTCATACTGCAGACATTCATTCCCCTATCCATAATCATTATTACTTCATATGCTAACAATAATGAGTTAGAGGGAATAGGGCAGTCTTGTGTAAGACAGGACAATGAGGAGTAACCCCAAATAGAAACAGTGAGTTGCCCTTTCTCACTTAGTCAAGAGATATGTTACTGAGCACTCACAGTGTGCTGGTCTGTGTGAGTGCGAGGTGGTAGGGAGGCCACTGGTGAGTCAGACCCAACCTGTGTAGTGGGAGAGCTGCAACTAACGGGAGAAGACTTTGTGGCATTAACTTTGGCCAAGTTAACCTGGGCCTCAGTTTCCTGATGTATAAAACAAGGAGACCTGGGCCAGGTGATTCCTCAAGGTCCGTTTTAATTCTCTGATTCATGGTTACATGAAACTTTACCCTAAGTTCCTAAAAAAAAAAAATAACTAAAGGATAGAGGGATAAAATAAGAAACATTTAAAATGATTTTTACAACATCTTAATTTCCTCTGTAAAAGGTTTAGACTGAGCTAATAGTGATGGCTTCATCCAAGAAGCCAATTTTAGCTCAGCGTGTAGGAGTCATTGTGGTAGAGTCCCCAGGGCCTCAGCTGTTCTTTCTTTTTTGTCCCTTTTGCTCCTTCTGGCCTGCCGCTGCCCAGAGTTTTCCACGTGGATGTTTTTCCTTCTCTTGCTGCCTGCTGGTTCCTCCATACTGTTTACTGCCTGTGTTAATTCACTTTTATTTGACCCTTTGCATCATCCATCAAATTCTCGCGTGTCCATTAGCATATCATTGTTTTAGTAGGGGCTCAGCAACTTCCATCCATCTCTGCCCCAAACTCCTATCATTCTGCTGTTTCTCCCTCCTCCTCATCTGGCTCTGGCCCCAAAGGGGTGATATTAGCATTTAGAGGTCTTCCCCACCCATCCCCATTTTTCTCCCCCAAATCTCATCTTTCAACACTGAACAAAGTGATAATGCAATAGACACTTTTGTGCTATAATAACAAAACTGGGACCTTGCTTGTTAAAGAAATGGAGTTTCAAGTCGTAGTGAACTGGAATTTTTCTTTTGAAAACTTACTACATTCAATTAAGTCATATGTAAGCTAAGCTCACAGTCTACAATTTGTGTTGTTATAATTAGCAGATGAAATAAAGATGATAAAACATACTGAAGAGGGAAATGCAACCTGAGAATATGTTAGAAGTGTTCATTCTAAACATTTCAATGTTTTTTTGCCCCATCAGCCTTTTTGTAATTGAAAGCACAAGCTAAATGAATCTAAAGAATAGGATAAAAGTTGAGGATATTTTAAAAGACCCAATCTGAGGCAATTATTAGTCATTCCCAGGTTTGCCTGAAGCCTTCAGATCCATTTGTTCATCTGTCCACCCAACAGCGGGGTACTGGTAAGGGACATAAAAATAAGAAAACAGAACTAAAAAACAAGTAAACGCACAAATGAACACATTAATGTCAAAGTGTGGTAAGTGGTGTGAAGAATGGTGGCTTGGGAGGGGGACAGTGGGAGTGACAGGGGCATGTCTGAGGAGGTGACATTTGGGGAGGGAATCCAGAGAGGAGGAGGAGCTGGTCATGCAGATACCCAACAAAGAGTGTTCTGAGGAGGAAATATTAATGTTTCTTAAGGGGAAAAAGAACTTTTAACCCAGATGCATGTTTTCTGAGAGGGCTTTAAGAAGATGAGGGAAATGACCAGTCAGAAGACAGTTCCATAAACCAAGCTCTAGCTGGGGGAATATCAGTCCTCACAGCCGGAGATGTCGGTGATGTCCTCTCCTCCTCGCTCGCTCTACTCAGCTGTGCTGACCTCCTTGCTCTTCCTGGAATGTTCCAGGGATGCTTGCACCTCAGGGCCATCATATGTACTGTTCCTCTGCCTGGACCGCTCTTCCCACAAAGAGTCTCATATCTTTGCTCTCTCCCTTCCTTTGGGTCTTTGGTTATACATCACCTTTTCACTGAGGCCTGCCATTCAAATGTGAACACGCTGCTCCCATGTGGGCTTTATTTTCTTCCCAATAAAACTCATCATCACTTTACATGATACATATTTTAGTCATTATTCTGTTTAGTGTCCATCCCTCTCTCCTCTAGAATGTAAGCTCCATGAGGGTAGGGAATTCTTATTTTTGTTTAGTGCTTTATCTCTGGGATGTAGAATAATACATAGCACATAGTAGGTGTTCTCTCGCTATCTGTTGAGTCAATAAATAAATAAATGAATAGTCATATTTGCAGGACTAAATTCCTAGTATTATAAAACAAAATTGTTACACTTTAGCCTAAATATGGTAAATGGAACATGTGTGTTTATCTCTATTCCCTCCAGAAACCCCTCTAAAAGGATATAAAAGGCATAAACTCACAAGGACTATGAGAACAACAGCGGAGATAACAGCAGACAAGAGATTTCAACAAAATTTTGTTGGTTGATAGTCTTAACTATTTTGTCATGCTGGGAAAAGCTGAGACTGGTCCACAATAGAGAAACCAATTGGAAACAAGCTGTTTGTGCCACGGATCCCTAGAAAGGCTTAGGATTTGGAGGCATCTAGTACCTCCCATGCATCTTTCTCAGGAAGCTACTAAAGGATGTATTCCACCACAACAGAGGAGAAACCAAGAAAGAAAAAGACCTAGGACTGGGGAAACGGGGATCCAACACAGGAGAAAGGTAAAGAAAATTTCAAGGATGAGAGTGAAGGGAAGCCCCAGCCTGACAGATGGTTGACAGGCCTAGGGAGCGAGCAGTCCAGATGGTAGCAGGGGGACAAAAGACTCCAAGGCTGATGTCTTAAAGAAGTAGAAGCAGCAGCAGGTGATACACAAACCTGGTGTATTTGAACATAATGAGAAGACATTTTATAGCTCTGTCAGAGGATTTAGTTAGTTCAGAGGATTTAGTTAGTTCAATTAGTTATGCACATGAGAAAACACAGCAATTACTATCTCCAGGGAAGAGAAAAAGCTATGCAAAAAAGGAAATGGAATTATAGCCTACAGCTATGGCTTCACTGTGAATAATATTTACTTACTCATCATAACACTGTACTGGGAGGTTGAGGGGGAGGGCAAGTGTTTGATGTGTGTGGGGAGGTGATAGTACAAGAAAATAAAACCAGTATCTTCCATTGTTGGGTGTCAATACACTATCTAATACTGAAAAATTAAAAAAAAGCAGTAGAAACATATTATTCAGAACTGTGAAGGTAAAAACAAAAAGAAATGGCTGAAAATTGAAAGTGGTGGCCTTTGGCAAGCTGGATTAAAGGTAGGGAAGAGTGTGGCCGGGACTGTAGTCTTTCACTATAAGCTCTGCAAGCCTTGACTTTCTAAGCTATGTGCATGTGTTATTGTGATATAAATAAAAAAATGAAATTAACAAGAGGAGTTTATGTTTTTGTTACTCACCTCAAGAGAAGGATCTTGAATATGTTCCCATCTTTTAATCCCCATACATAGAAGATATTTGATAAATGAGGAATGAATGAATGAATAAGAGCTGTCACGAACTTATTTAGAGTTCAAAGCATATCACAGGCAGCAGGAGGAATGATGAGAAATCCTGCATCAGAAAACGATTTAAGGAAGCCTAAAAAAGACATGCAATTGTGTACCCCACTACAACGGAGCCCTGGGGTTTCTGCTCAGTTTAACCTATTATACAGTGTAAGGCTGGAGAAAATTGCTCATTTCCATAGAGCTGACTCCGCAGATTTAAAAAGTCCTGAATGGGAAATAAATACGCTGCTCTTAATAAATGTCTAGTTAAGGTATAGTTAATATAGTTAAATTGGAAGAGTATAAATGATATATTTTAATAGCATTCAGAGCACATTTCAGGATTGAGATAAATGCAAACTTTTAAAAAATTCTAACACCCTCTAAACACATTGCCTTATCAGAGTAAATGATAAATTACTAAAGAAAAATGTTATTCTGCAATGTTTTGAAGATTAAGTAGAGTATGAGTGAAATTAACATTGTGTGTAAGTGAAGCTGTGACTATATCATGTCAGGGTGGTAATAAAATTGCAAAGGGGAGAGAATTAGAGTTTTATGCCACAGAAATGGAAGTAGTTTTCATTTTAATTGTTTTTCTTTAAATGGATTGTTTCTGTAATATACTATATTCTTTCCAGTTCACAGATGTTCAGGAGGGATAAAAGAGTTATAAAATATTCTAATGTGAGCCTTTAAAATAGCTTTTTTGGAACAGAAAGAGAGCAGCCTAAAGAATTCAGAATTTTTAGAGTACAATAAAGCATTCATATCGCAAATTTAGTGGTTCACATTCTGTGATATGGAAAAACAAATGGCCTTTTAACATTTATGCCATTGCCGGCCTGTTAGGCAGATAAATCAGTTTCATTTATGATTTTCTTTTTTTTAAAAGTAAGGTATCTCCCATTTGCTTTGTCTCCTTTCCCGCTAGCAGTTCTTTCTTCCTGGCGATAGAAAAGTCCACCGTTTCTCTATCATCTAAACGTCACTCTGGGCTTCGCCCAGGCTGACCTGGCTGGATGAATGTGTTGGGCCAGCATCAGAAGCTCCCAGCTGTCCCTCTGCCGCTGGTCAGAGTCCCCCCACCCCCTCCCACTCTCTCAACAGGCCCTACCCGCCTACTCAGGAGCTCAGCTAGGGCAGCAGAGCAAGGTGCTGTGCTCCTTGTACCTTCTGCATCTAGGGTTTTTTCTTTCCTCTTCCGTCTTCATGTTTTTCTTTAGGAAGTCATTATTTTCCCACGATCCTTTCTAAAGCTACTTTGTCCTTTGTGCTGTGTTCAAAGGCTCCTATTTATCCCCACAGCTGATCTTCTGTTACCATCACTGTTGCTCTTTTCCTCCTGGGCACATTGTTGGAGCCTAACAGACGTCCTGAGAAATGGGAACCGCTGCCCAGGAGCGTTAGAATTCTGTAGGATGCTAGCGCGGGATTAAAATACCACTTTACTCATTCAACAAAAACAACAGCAGGAAATATTTACTGAGCGCCTACTACGTAACAGGTGCTGTGCTAGTTTGCAAGCTTCAACAAGATAAATGTGGGCTCTGCCCTTAACAGATTTACAATCTGGTGAGCAAAACATCCATTAAACAAACCACTGAAATGAATTCATCAAAAAATCCGTTCATTTCAACTATACTAAGTGCCAGGAGAAAGACCTACGGGGTGACACAGGAGCACAGAACTGGGGTATCTGCCCTAATTTGAGGAGTTAGGAAAAGCTTCCTTCAGGAAGTGACTCCTAACTGAAGAGCTGAAGAATAGGTAGGCAGCAGCCAGGGGGTGAGTAGAACATTCTCCATAGAGGGAGCCTCAGGCTGAAGGCCCTGACGCAGGAGAGAGTGCGGGAGTTTGAGAAACTGCCCTGAGGCAGGAGAGAGTGCGGGAGTTTGAGAAACTGAGAACCGGCCAAGGAGGCAGGAGTATTGGCAAGGGGACGTTCAGGCTGAGGCTGGAGGCGGCAGAAGGAGGCGGATTACAGAGGGCTGGTACGTGAGGGTCGTTGGGGGCTTACAAGGGAGCATGTCGGCCTCCGGTTTGCACTCCGACGAGATCGACGCTGTACATGAGTGCGCATGCGGGTACCTACTCCAGTTCTCTCCCACGTCCGAGTAAACCTGTACTCCAAGATTCCCTGGGTTACGCTGTGGCTTCCCGTGACACTGCCACAGTGTCACACTCTCGGGGTGGGGGAGTCAGAGGGAGAGGGGTGGGACACACACCCCTTGAGAAGCACAGATGTGAGAGATGCACGCTGCCTTGATGAGAAGACTTTCTAGATGTTTCTTTGGGCATTTCTCTCGTTTCTCTGTCCCACCAATGCTTGTTTAATCTTGGCTCTGCTTTCCTGAAGAGCCCGGCCCTCTGATACCTCTTGGAGGTGGAACAGGAAACCCTAAATAAAGAGCGAGGACAGGTGGGAGCTCGCTCTTGCTTACTGTGAGGGTCGTGTCATTGGCTGGGAAAGGAAGCTGCACTTGAGGTAGGGAAAAGTGTGTAAATGTGAGTGGAAAGTCCAGCCACTAACTACATTTTAAAAATTATCGACAAGAAAAGGACTAGTGACAGAATGAGACGTTAAAGGAAAACACAGATACCCGAGTTTCCATTTCCCGCACCGGAAAGCTGTATTTGCTTTGGTTTTGAAATTCCCTAAGTCAAGCCAGAAGGTTAGGATGACCTTGCCCTCCTGGCCTCCTCCCCACAACCTAATAAAAACTTTTTCTAGGGGGAAGCAACACCATTTGGTGATATTTTATTTTGTATCAGCTATTTAGAGGAATAAATTATTCTACTTATCATCTAATTATATCTACTTATCATCTAGCTTTCAGCCTCAGGATATTTTCTGGTTTTTTCCTCGTATTCAGCACTTGCTTTCACTGGACAAAAATGCTTTCTGAGCATAAGAGCAAATTCCGTCTTCCCGCCCTCTCTCCCACCCTAATTTCCTTTCTTCTTCTCTTCCTTCCTTCCTCCCTATATTCCTTCCTTCCCTCTTTCCCACCATCCATCAATAAATACTGTTTGTGACATTCAAAGCACTAACTTCAAAGTCAAATTTGTGTGAAATAAACAGTTTTGATAATAATCTCAGCCCCCATTCATTTGCACATCTGGCCCCCCACTGCACACTCAGCAAACATTTATCGAACACCTCACATGGACACAACATGGAGACGAGTGTACATCGTTTCACTCCTCGAGGAGCATGAAGTCCAGTAGGAGGGAAATAAATAGACCATGGGACACAATCACTGGCAGAGTGAATAGAAAAGGTGCTCTAACAGGGGACACTTATGGGCTCATAGAGAGAAAGGGAGAATTAATTCTGGTTGAGTTTGAGATTCAGATAGGAGAACTTGATACTTAGTCACGTGACAAGGTTATGTAACATACATGTGGGCTGTCTGATAACTCTTCACATCAAAGAAGCCTAATGTATGAAAATTTACTCTCAGAAAAATTAGGTGGGACTGTTACATTATAATCAGGTGCTTTACAAAAAAATTCTTAAAATTAACAAGCGTGTCTTATGTTAATATAACATACAATATTAACTAATTAACAAGACACAAACTTCGATGAAGGACTTTCAAAATGTTAATGTGAAAATATGGTTCAAACTACAGACATATCTTTGTATGTTGCTTTTCATAACTATTTCTGTTGAATAAGACAAATTATACCTGTAATTGTGATCATAAATGCAAACATGTTAATTTGAATGTGCTCAATACGCATCCTCTTGGCATCCACTGGCCAAGAGGAACCCGCTACAGGCTATTTGGCAAAAGGCCACTGGTGCTTTGGGAGGCTGAGATGGGAGGATCGCTTGAGGCCAGGAGTTGGAGACCAGCCTGGAGACAGCCAGTGAGACCTCAACTGTACAAAAATAAATAAATAAATTTAGCTGAGCATGTAGTCCCAGATACTTGAGAAGCTGAGGTAGGAGGATTGCTTGAGCCCAGGAGTTCAAGGCTGCAGTGAGCTATGATTGTGTCACCACATTCCAGCCTGGGCAACAGAGCCAGCTGTTATTTTAAAAAAAGAAAGAAATTAAAAAGGTCATTGATGTGGATTCTAACAAAGTTCTTCCTCTGGTTTTCTTTCCTGGCTGCACATTACAATCATATGGGGAGCTTTTTAAAAATGCCAGAGCTCAGGGCACACCATCAGATTCTCTAGGAATAGGACCCAGGCATCAGTAGGTTTTAAAGCTTTGTGAGTTACTGTGCTGTGCGGCCAAGACCGAGAACCACTGCTATGGAACGATGCTTCTCGGACTTTAACATGCACGGGAATACCAGGGGCCCTTGCTAATGCAGGTTCTGATTCAGCACGTTGGGTGGGGGTTGTCTGAGAGTCTGCATGTCTCACAAGTGCTCACGTCATGGTGATGCTGCCAACATGGTAGAAATGATGTTGGGGCGGGGGTGGGGTGCACAGGTACATCTGGGGAGCATCTGATTGGACAGTTGGGACTTGCCTTCTCCAGGGCTCCTCATCCTGGAGTACAAATGGAATTACATAACAATAACGACCCAAATGCCACTAGATCTCATTTAAGTCAGTTCTCACAGATGTACCACACTCCCACCCCACTCATGGAAGAGGACTCTGTAAATATGCCCAATAGTTCTTTGATAGTTCTTAGGGAGCATCTCACATGGGCTTTCAGACATTTCCAGTTAACTAGCACGAGATCCTGTCCCCCTCTTCTCTTGATGAGCTTTGTTAGTTTTTCCTGAGACCCCATCCCCTGCCCCCAACCACCAGGCCCACAGTGATTCCAGTGGGGGATGCAGCCGGGAGACAATTCTAGTTAACAGATGCCACCCTGTCCTCAGAATCATTGGTCCCAAAACACTCTGGTTAGCTCAAGGTGTTAGGTTTCATCTTCCCTTACAATGAGTTCTCTCTCCCCACTGCCCACAGCAGAAAGACAAACAGGACACCCCAATCAGGACAACAGCCCAGTACAAATTCCTGCTCACTTTCACACAGGAACCACAGCCACACCAAGCTTTGTTTTGTTGCTAGAAAGAACAGAACAAGCTTGACAGAAAAAGGAGTGTGTGGAGACAGGAGGGAAAGAGTTCTTGGGAGGAGTTAATGCCCAGGAGCCCCTAAAGCCACTGTCCCCACAGTAGCAGGAATACCGCGTGTGATCCCTGACCAATGGGCTACGTCTATGCAGGGAGGGCTGGACACCCTTGCAGTGTAGGGACTTTCACAGACTGGCCGTCTCATCCTACGGTGGATCTTCTGTGGGGCCAGGATGGGATTTCTCATCAGCATAGATTTCTGTGATTAGGGAAGCACCGGCACCCACGCTGTTGAACTGATCTCTCTATGATCCATTCTCATCATTTGTCGAAGTTCTACTTTTTTCCTCTTTCCATTTGTTCTGTTCCCATCATAGGTGTGCGTGATGTGTGCATAGATATGAGATGTGTCTACACCCTATGCTACCATTAAATACACGATTATCTTTTCCTCTGCCAAAATGCACATTTTGATGTTGTTGTCATTTGAGGGGCTACAGTTACGGTGGCCATAATCATGATTTAAAATGTCCATATGCGACAATACACAACCTTCAGGAAATACTAGCACAGAGTCTATTAATTTACACCAGTATAAAAATAGTAAATGCTAGGAAAATTTAAATGAAAACAAGATTTCCAAACCTTTCTGCTGACATTTATAACAAATGGGCCTATAACATTATATATTTCACTCTTGTGTGTGTATTTCTATTGTTTCATAAATATAACTCTCTTGACTGAGTATCATGCACTTTCTAAGTGGAATGCAGATACCACATTGTTCACATCTACTTAAGTTTTGTCTGTACAGACAAGCAGCTTGAGCAACTGCATTTGATTATTTTAGCACAGTTTAGATGTCAGAAAGCAGAGATGTGCCTCACTGCTGCACATCACCACCTCCATGCTGCTAATGCGTGAAAACCCAAACTTTCCAAATATGCAAATTGAATTAATACTGGACCCTTCGTTTTACTGAATTTTCAGTATATAATGGGTTCCTAGAAGGCATTCACATAAAGGCAGCTCTTCAGAAGTTAATCTCCTGCACAGTATGAAGCATGCATGCCCCTCATTCTGCATGAAACATTCCAACTATTTTTTAATCATGAGGTCTGGATTTAACTGCTTTTCAAGGAGGGGGAAAAAAAAAAACCACGTTTTTACATTTGTAATCAGAGGATAGAGCAAGGCCGAAAATCGTCTTTGAAAAGCCAAGAAAATTTAGTCCTGGAGAGCAAACAAAATGAACAGTGATTCCCAATGTTAAAGCAGCCCTTGGCAGAGCTGCGAAGAAAAGCCAAGAGGTCTCAGTTTAGGTGATAGCCTGGGTCTGGTGTGAGCACCCAGGTCCCACTATGGCTGTGGCTTCCTGCAGAACGATGAGGGAGTTGCTGTGTGGGCAGGCGTCACTAGGCAATGGCCCACTGTTCACCAGGGTGTCGCCCAGACCTGGCGGGTTCGTCCAACTATGCCTAACTGGATGATTGACAAAGCATTTTTGGACTGGAGGAGTCTTAGAAAACCATGTGGGTCAATACCCTCATTTATTATGGACAAAAAGGCAAAAACTTGCTCAGTGTCATAACACAAATGGAGGTTAGCATTGGGACTATAGTTTAGCGCTTTTGGCTTCTAGTTCAAGATTATTTCTGTACCTGTCACCATAACTCTTCATCCCCCTTCCTCCAGAGTGGGGCAACTACACGTGGTTAACCTGCCAGTTAACCTGTTCATTACTAAAGAATGACCACCATGAAACTCTGGGCGCCAGTCTTCCAGAGCCACAGTGTGGGTCCTTCAGCAGGTTGACATAAACCCTGGGCTTCTATATACTCACTTGCCCCCAAGTCTGGCTCCAGGCAAGGCTCTCAGCCCTCTCTAATTCTCTCTTGGTGGAAACCTTAGGACCTAAAACCTTCAGCTCCTGCGCATACAGCCATGGTGGGGCATTCATGCTGGCTTGGTTTTCTCCTGAAATGAGCAATACCTCATTGAGCATTTTCTATCGGCTCCACGTGGCTCCAAATTACAGCCCATGGCCAGGACAACTGCCAGCTCCCTCAACAAAATTGGGAATTTTGTGGACCCCATGAGAGGCCTTATTTATTACCTCTCCCAGAGAAAGCAGACTGGGGCAATAATCGTCAAAGTAATATTTACCCCTTAATAACTGCCTATTTTTATACCAGTGTTAGAGGTTAATAGCAGTGTTATTTACTCCTCTGCCAAAAAGAACTGAAGGATGTGAAATGTAGCAGTCAATAAAGCTGAACAGTCAGATAAATAACATTCATATTATTTCCTGACAAATCCTTCTGCAACCCAGGGATATAAATAACCCTAAGAAAGCAGTTCCTGCATTACGAGTTTACTGATGTGTAAAATGTAATTTTAAAAAGGGCTTCAAACCCTGGAAGCACTGGATTCTATGACTATAGACATGGACAGACAGCCCCACGATTGTGCACACACACGTGAGGGGCCATCTTGGAATGTGTTCATTCTCAGACATGCTTGTTATCAGGTGTACACGTGAACACACAGTGTGTTCAGTTCTTATCTTTTATTTCCTCTGGACTTCTGGGATGTGCACTTCTCTGTTTTTCTTCCTACCTCACTGATGGCTCTTCCTTAGTCTACTCCTCTAGTGCTCTTGAGCTGGAGCACATGAGGCCTCTCCCCTAGTCCCCGGCTTTCTGTTCTGGCACCTTCCTCAGTGGTGTCACCCATCCCTACAGTGGACTCAGAAATGTGAAGCTCCGCCCTCCATCTCCCTGAGCTCTAAGTCCTGCAATGACAGGCTCCTTGACATCCCACTTGCCTAGGTAAGAGGCATCTCTGTCATGGGCTGGCCACCATGTAGCCCTAATTCTACCCCAGACCTGTCCCCAATTCCCCTATACCCTGCAGTCTTCCCCAAATCAGCAAGTGCCGTTACCTTCCAGGTAGTTATTCCAAGAAAACACCTAGCACCTTCTTATTCCCTCGCTGATATTCTCCTACCTCTGTCTAAGTCACAAGCAAGTCCTGCAAACTTCTCCTTCAGACTATGTCGGCCATACATCCATCCTTCTCCTCTCTGCCCCCACCCCTTCCCCACCCCAGTTCACCAGCTTGCTGCCCGTGTTCCCAGCTGCCACTCCAGCGCCTCACTCATTCTCCTCCCAGCACAGTGGGCTTTTCAGATATGAATCCAAGGTCTTTCCTTGGCCTACAGACCCTGTGTGACCTGGGCCTGTTCCTCCCTGACCCGCTCCCTGGCTGCCTTCCAACCACAAGGGCTACCGCTGCTCCTCCTGCCCTGGGCCCCGTGTTCCCATGCTGGCTTCCTCTTGTCACTTTTGAGCGGGACTTGCCTGGCCATCCAATCATCCCGTCTAAGGACATGCCAGCCCCTTCACATCACTGTTACTGTTCTCTTCATGGTGCCTGTCTGTTCTTGAAATGATGTTGTTCACGGATACGCTCACGTGTTCATGATTTGTCTCTACCAGACCGTAACCTCCAAACGCAGGGCCCTGGTCTGCCGTCCTCGCCACTGCCCATCCCGAGCTGGGGAAACGGTCAGGCTCCGGATGTGCAGAAGGCGTCTATGTTAGTTCGCTATGGCTGCCACAGCAAGTTACCGCTGGCTATGTGGCTTGAACAACAGAAATTTATTTTCTTAAGATTCTGGAAGCTAAAAGTCTAAGATTGAGGTGTTGTCAGCTTGTTTCTCGAGGCCTCTCTTCTTGGCTTGTAGACGGCCGTTCTCTCCCTGTGTCTTCACGAGGTCTTTCCACTTTATGTGTCGGTCTCCTAATCTCTCCTTATAATGACACCAGTTATTTTGGATGAGGACCCACCCTGATGACCTCACTTTAATTGAATCACTTCTTTAAAGATCTTATCTCCAATTACAGTCACATTCTAAGGTCCTCGGACTTAGGGCTTCAACACAGGAATTTGGGGGGACACAATTCAATCCACACCAGCCCCTAATAAAGGGTAATAGTGATGATTATGAAAGCTAACATTATGCGACCTTATTATGTGCTGGATGTTGTTTCGGGGACTTTGCCTATATTATTGTAGTTAATATTCACAAATACCCCAGAACAATGTGACTATTATCAGTTCCATTTTCCAGACGAGAAAACTGAGGCACAGAGAAATGAGGTGACCTGCCCGAGGTCACAGATTATAAACGGTGGATCCTGTTTGAGTCTAGGGTCTGTGTCCTTTGCCACCAACCCAGCCTGCCAGCCTCTATTTACAAAAGTCTGTTGAATAAGTGGATGAAGAAGAAGCACAGCCAGTGTTCACATGCTGTACGTGCACACACAGCCTCGGCCAGCCCGTGTCTAGTGCTGTGCACGTTAGCCAGGGATGCCTCGCTTGTATCTTATGCTCCCTTTAAAAGATGATCTGAAGCAAAATATGTTAAAGGGCATCTATACAACATCATTGGAAAAATGGACAGTAAAATAGAAAATCAGGAGGAAGAAAAGGAAGAAGAAAGAAACGCACAAATCCTGAATGTGAATGAAATTGCTGAGGTTGAACACCACCTTTGGCTCTAAATTTCCCTAGTTCTCTTACTGAGGAAGAAAGCATACCAATTTCCTAGCAAGACAGAACTGATCCTGGAGCTAAATTCTGCACACATATCTCACATGGGCTTCCACATATAACAACAATCATTAAGTGACACAATGGACAGTGTCCTGCACAATGATCATTCAGCAAACTCAGGAGAAAGGAAAACTGAATTAATTATCCCAAAAGGATCCCCTTCCTTCCTTCCTTCCTTCCTTCCTTCCTTCCTTCCTTCCTTCCTCCCTCCCTCCCTTCTTTCCTTCCTTCCTTCCTTCCTTTCTTTCTTTCTTTCGATAGGGTCTCACTCTATTGCCTAGGCTAGAGTACAGTGGCATCATAGCTCACAACAACCTCAAACTTCTGGGCTGAAGTGATCCTCCTGCCTCAGCCTCCCAAGTAGCTGAGACTACAGGCACATGC
>CAUYRT010069949.1:0-25269 GCA_963574885.1 Lepilemur ruficaudatus
TGGATTTTTTTTGTGGTTTCTTTGTGTTGGTTATCTATTTTTTTCTTGCATGTCGTTGAGTTTTCTTACAATCCATGTTCAAAATTCTTCTTCTGTCATTTTAGTGTTCTGATTTGGTTGATGTCCATTTCTGGAGAGCTAGTGTTCCTCTTTGGGGATGCACTTTCCGTTTGATTCTTTGTACTTCCAGAGTTCTTTCGCTGATTTCTTCCCATCTGGATCAGTTGCTTTTAGATTTTTGTTTGGATAATGACACACCTTGTTTAGTCTCTGAGCCAGTAGGTGGTGTTTGTGGGTGAGATTCGATCACACCCTGTAATGAGTCAGTAGATGTGGTAAAAGGGTGTGCAGAATGACCTCCCGGTCAGTAGGTGGCACTTGCTGGGAGGAGCAGACTACAGTGTTGTTTTTGGGTCCTGTTATCAGCTCTGGTTCCTCTGGAGAGGCATTCTAGTGCCTCACGTGGTGGGTGGTGCCCTGGGATTTCCAGGTGTGTCTTTATTCTCCACCTCAGTGGGGGCAGGTCTGGGAGTGAGTCTGGGTGGAGCTGGGTTGGGTGAGCCTGCCCTCAAGCACCACAGTTGCTGTTAGCAGGGGTCAAAAGGCTTTTCTTTGCTTCTGGGCAAAGCTGTCAGGGAGGGGCTGAAATGGCCCCACTCAGCCAGAAAGTCTGCGTGTGGGGGTGGGGCTGTCTGAGACCCGCAGTCTGGAGCAAGTCTCACTCCTTTCCACCCTCCCCAGCTCCGCAGTTTCTCCTGGGCCTCTGCCAGCAGGCAGGACCTCACGCCAGCGGGTCTCCCCTGACTGTGATGCAGGCCGGGAAGTTCCCTGCCCAGGATAGCAGCTTGGGCTGGGGACACAGTCCTCCCCTGCAAGGAGAGTAGCCCCTCAAGCATGCTGATCCGCCCCGGAAGGCACACACACCACGTAGGCATGTTCACAAATGTCCCTTCTCTGCCCCAGGGCAATGTAAGACTTGGGTGCACCGGGTCTGGTCTGCAGGTCTGATCCCTAGGCCCCAGGATTCAAAGCCTGACCCCACCAGGAAGTGGCGTGTCAGTCCTAAGTCACCCACAGGGTGCCCAAGCTGGGTCGATGTCACTCAGCCTCAGGATCTGCCCTGTTTTCCTGGAGTCACCGGGCCAGCAGTGCCTCGGAGGGCTGGCGGATAGGGAGCTCACAGTCTGAGTACCCCTCAGTCTGCTGTAGGGCCCCAAATGGAAAGGTCCTGTTCCCTTGAAATGCCTCCGGGTGGTGGCTAAATTTCTCTCTCGGCAGCCGAGGGTAGGGAACGGGGAGGGGAGAATGAGGCAATATGGCACCTGTCGATCGGCTTGAGTCTGTGGGCTGGGAGGTGTCCCGGGGGATGTGGGAGCCTGGTGCTGTGTCCACAAAAGGCTCACCACTCACCGGCAGCAGCCGTCTCTGGGCTGGCGTTAGGTCTCTCCAATCGCCCAGGAGCCCGCTAGCAGTCCGAAATGCAAGGGAGGGGAAAGTTAGCCTCTCCACCTACCCTTGTCGCTGGTCTCCAAGCTTCTTGTGGGCTTTCTCCTTCCAGTTCTCCTCCGCAACCTCCTCCCGTGGAGTCTCTCATGGTCTCAGGTATCCCTCCTTCTGACCCTCGTCCGATGTATACTTGTCTGCCTGCTTCATTCTCCCGCTTTCTTCTAAAATCTGTCTTTTTGCGGAGACACTCTGGCTGGCGGCTTTACTCATCCGCCATCTTTAATTCTCTCCTGGATTCTTTGGTGTGCACCTACATCTTTAGTAGATTGCTGCTGGTGATTTTTTTTTATTGACCATTTTTTATTAATTTCATTAATTATGTGAGGAAGAAATCAGTGGTCCAACGTAACTGCTATAATTACCTTGAAATTCAATTTCAAAAACTGTAGCATAATACTGAAAAAAGATGCATTCTATATTTTCAAGAACTGTGAAGGGTGTAAGACTTTACCCTACTGGCAGACTGACAAGTTAGCCTGGCGTAGTTTCATGGATGCTGGCAGAACAAATAAACATCTGGTTCAGAGACGAAGGATAGTTTATTATGCACCGCAATAGGGAGTAGCCAAAATGTGAGCCTTCTTGCCCAAACTCCACTTTCCACCTGGTGTTGTAAGAGAATCAGTTAACACTTGTGCACTCAATAGCTTACATTATGGGATAGGAGTGCTGAGTTTAGGGAACCTGAATCTTTTATAATGGTCAGTAAATGTGGCCGCTCTCTGTTTCAGAGGGAACATTATTTTCTATTATACTGTTCAGTATAGCATTTCTTTCTTTTTCTCTGAAGGAAGACACTATCTCTATTTTCCAAGAGCATATTTCCAAGAGCATATATTCCAAGAGCATATTTGCTGTTTGCTCCAGAAGGAGAAATTATCTCTGTCTCCCAAGGCTATTTTTTTATACAACCGTCCTTGAAAAGATATTTCAGAACAAAGGGCAGTCAGTACCTCACTTGCAAGGCATTCTGAAGTGTGAGGCACCCCTGGGGAACTGTCTTCTAATAATTTTTATAAGGGGATATATGAGAACACTTATAGTGATGTTGCTGTATTTTCCAGAAAATATGAGTATTTGCATAAAGTTTTAGAATGACCATATATTTAAATGTTGGTAAAGAAAATCCCTGCATAGAGCAATAATTCTATGCCAGTGCACTTCAGTATATATTTCATAGATAGTTTTAGAAATAGTATTGTGCAATAGGTAAATTAGGAGCTTTGGATATAGACAAAATTAAGTTTTATCACTAATTGGGCCAGTTCTTCAGCCATGCAAAGAAAATCTTCAAAATTACTTTCTTCATTAATCCAACTTAATCCTTACAAAAACAGATCAGATGAAAGATCTTTAGTAACTCTCCCAATGTTACAGTGCTAACAGAAAAAAATCAGGATTCAAACGTGAGTCCACTAGGCTCCCATTTCTGAATTCTTAACTACTATACATATTACAAATATGTGAAGTACCTGGTATAATTAATAACAGGTGTTTTTCATCCAGAAGTCAGAATTTGGTTTTGTTTGTTTGTTTTTTGAGACAAGGTCTCACTCTGTTTCCCAGGCTAGAGTGCAGTGACATCATCTTAGCTCACCATAGCCTCAGACTTCTGAACTCAAGCATTCTTTCTGCCTTAGCCTCCCAATAGTGGGACCATAGGCATATGCCACCATGCCTGGCTAGTTTTTTTTTTTTTTATTTTTTGTAGAGATGGGGTCTTCCTATGTTACTTAAGTTGTTCTTGAACTCCTGGCCTCAAGTGATACTCCCATCTCAGCCTCCCAAAGTGCTAGATTATAGGCATGAGCCACTGCACCTGGCCTAGAAGTCAGAATTTATAGGAGAAGTTTGATCAATGGATTCTTAAAATGTATTTTCAACTGTTCCTTGGAAACAGAGAAGGACATGATTGTGTTAACATCACAGAAATCAGAGCAGAGAACATCCCTAGGAAACAAACATCTGTCATTGCTCTCACAGAAGTTGTTTTTAGAGAGAAATTTGATATAAAAAAAAAACAACCCGTCATCCATCCAGTCTTGGATATTGTCTATGAGCTGACGAGATTGTTTGGCTACAACAGCCAGCAAAATATGAACTATGATTTAGATTTAAATATTCATTTGATTCATATCTGCTAAAGCAGGAGGCAAAACAGTGACAGGAGAGGGGAATTATTTATTTTATTTTGCTTGTCAGAAGGGCAGAAAGTTTTCTCTTTCATCAGCTTGGTGTGGAAGGGAGTCCTGAGCAATGTTCTGGGTATTTTGGTTGAGTATACAAACAAGATTTACAATCTGCCTACATTTTCTCTTTTGTGTACTTGGCTTTATCAGGTTTGTGTAACCTCCTTCACTGGACATTCTGTTCTTTGGTTTTGTTGGTCTATATTTACTGGGTGTTAATGAGATGCAAGCACTGTAGGAAATATCAGTTACATAGGGCCCCTTCTCAGTAAAATTTATGATAAAAATGGAAGCATCAAGTAATGTTTCTTAAGATGGCAAGTGGATATTTATATTTTAAATTTATTTTCAGTGATGAGATAAGTTAGATTCTCAAGTTGCATGCAATGCATATAAAGTGTTTATTTTGCTAACCTTTAACATTTTGATTTGGTTGGCCATTGTTTTTGTTGTTGCTGGAATTTATGCTGTTCTGTTTCCTTACTTAATGTTATAAGTGACTGTACTACCCAGATGTTTGGACAGACTCTTGTTGCCAATAATTAATAAATATTATTACTTAAGGCTTAACAAAGGAACTTTGATCCTAAAATAAATGTTTACATCTGGGACATTCATTTGACTTCTGATGTAATGTGAGTTTTCTTTGCCTTGATTAGCATTGGAGTTATCTTTTGAAGAATGCCAATTAAGCACAGACCTGCCCTAGAAAACAAATGCCTTTCAAACACTGGCTGCGTGCACAGGGGCACAGGCTATTGGCAAAACATCAAAGTCGGAGGCCAGAGGATTGCATTTTAATCCTAATGCCTTTCCTCATTAAATTGTTAACTTTGGGCAAATCTCTTAACCTTTTGGTGACTATCTTCTTATTTACAATGAGAACACATGAACATCTCTAAAACTAATATGTGTGTGTAACCTCTTTTATTAATATTACTTGTTAGTTTTATTCCTTTTAACTTTTTTGTGGTATTTAAGAGTTTATTAAGATATTATATAAAATTTTCTGTTCTAGTTTCTATTGGTGTCAAATAAATCACCTCAAAATATAGTGGCTTGAAGCAACAACAATCCTTTTTTTTTTCTTATAGATCTGCAGTTTGGGCAGAGTTTGACAATGGGGAACTCATCTCTGTTGGGTATCAACTGGAGTGCTTAGTGGAGGCTAGTGGATCCATTTTTAAGATACTTGCTCTTGCTCACATGGCTAGCATGTTGGTGTATGACATTGGCTGGAAATCAGTCAGTGCTGTGGGCTGTGGGTTTAGTTCTCTGGACCTCTCCAAGGGCTGTTTGCAAATCCCTACAGCATGGCGTCTGGCTTCCATGGGCAAGTATCCCGAGAGAAGTGGAAGCTGCCAATTTCTTAAAGCCTGGGGTCAGACACAGGCACCATGTTCTTTTTTCTATGTGCTGTTTTTGAAGTTTTTGCAGAGCCCCAATTCATGGGAGGAACACAGAGGTCCTCTTTTAATGAGAAGTGTGTCAACAGTTTGAAGGCCATTTAAAAAATCTCCACACCCCATAACACATAGATGGTTGCATCATTGTAAACAGCATTTCTTCCATCCAAGTACTAACCAGGCCTGACCCTGCTTAGCTTCCAAGATCAGACGAGATCCGGCACATTCAGCATGGTATGGCCATAGACAACAGCATTTCTAATGTTTAACTTTTTTTCCTTTAAAATATGAATTTTCCCTTAATCTACATCTTCCTTCACCATTATAGTCACTATTCATATATTTATATAAGAAGAAATCTTAGTGAGGAAAATGGACAGAGTGTGAGACTGCAGAAGAAAAATGCTATCTATATCTTTGTTAAATATAGAATCGCCTATACTCCTAATATCTTATTGGTATATTCAGATATCTTATTCAGATATTCTTTATCTCTTTTTTTTTTCCATTTGATCTTCAGTTTCTGAGTGAAATATATTACAGTGGTTTTCAAAGTGACGTCTCTGGAGCAGTAGCATTAGTATAACTTGGGGACTTGTTAGAAATGCAAATTCTTGGACCCTATCCTAGATATGATTTATATCCTTTTACAAGTGATCAGCTTTTTCTCTCTGGAAACTTCTAGAACTTTTCTATGTGTTTAATTATTTTCAAATGTACTATTATTTATCTTAATACTGTTTTTTTCCCTCATATTTCATATTTGGAACTTTATGAGCTCTTTTGATCTGAGGTGTTTAGTCCCTCCTTAATTCTGGAAAGTTTATCACCATTTTTTCTTCAATACTTTGCCCCTTTGTGTTTATTTCTTTCTGAGAACTCTTATAATTTGGATCTTGACACTCCTATTTCTAAATTCTTTTGCTTTTAAAAAATTTTTTTCTATCTTTTTACCTTTTCCTGCTATGTTCTCAGAGTTTCTTAATTTAATTTCCAATTTTCTGTGTTAAACATTCATCCTATTGATTAAATTGTGTATTGTATTCATGATTTCAAATATTACATATTTCATATTTAGTATTGTACTTGGTCCTACTGGTGATGATTCTTCCTTCAAATTGCTGATACATTTTCAAATATCTGTCTAATAGTTTTTTTCCTCTTTAATTTTTTGGTCATTCTAACTCCAAAAATTCTGCTTTAGATTTTATATCTTGCTAATTCAACCTCTCATTTGAGATCATTTTAGGTTCAAGTGTCTAGTTATTTTCATTTGTGTGTATGTTTCTGGGGTTAACTTCTGACATTGTAAATTTGGGAAAAGCTGAAAATCCAGGCTGTAATCTCTATTATTCTGGGAGATTATAGGGAGAGGAGAGGGGCCAAACCTCAGATTAGAGGATACCAGTCATTATAGAATTCTACATTGAATAACCACACCAAGAACTACCTTTGAGCCTTAAGAGCAACGGCCCTGGGAAGATAATCGTCTCCTTAGTTTTTACTCCTCCAGCCCTGGGACTGTTGAGCAGGAGGGAGTGGGGGGATAATATGCTAGGGCAACCACTGCCCTAGGTCAGCCTGTACCTATATGCATCAACTCCTAACTCTGGGGCAGGCTTTCGTGCTGCCTGGAAACTCCATTCCCAAGCAGGCACCAGAGGGCTGGGCTGTCCCTGCTAATTTCTGTGGTGAAAGTGCAGACACAGTGGTCGTCCAGGTCAGCGCAAGGGAGAGAAAAGAAGAAAATGTAAACAGCTTCCCTGAGCACCATCCTCTTCCTACTGCTGCCCACCTTCCCACATTCCCTCCTGCACACACACCTATTCCTGATAGCTGTCATTCTTTCCATGAGTTTCTCATGTTTGGTTTGTTTGTTTGATTTGGGTTTTGTTAAAAACTATTGCTATACACAAGAATGGTTCACACACACGCAAACAAGTATTTGCAAGTATGGAAGTAAAACTCAAGGGAAATCAAGTAGGGGGGAGGGAAGAAGAGGGGATGGGTAAATTCACACCTAATAGATGCACACTAACTGGATGAAGGGCATACTTAAAACTTTGACTCAAACTGTACAAAAGCAAGTTATGTAACCAAAATGTATGTACACACATATAATTCTGAAATTAAAAAAAAGACACTAATGACTGTGAATTATAAGTAGACTAATGAGAACACTGTAGTTACTAGAGTAACTTGCCGTAGTCCATGGCAAGATGTGGCAGTAAAGATAAGCAAAATACCACCATTAGATACTCCTCATCAAACACTTATAAAAGGCAAAGATCTGGGTGGCCAGGTATATGATGCTTTTGAACATTTTTGTCAAACTGAGTGTAATGAGATTGGCTCGTTGCTTCTAATGTTGCTGGTCAAAGTGGGGGAAAAAAGGGATGAGCTAAGGGATTCAAATTCCCAGATCAGGCATAGAGTAAATGAAATGAGAGCTTCTGTGTCTGCCCTGAGTGAGACACTTATCTCCTGTAGCTGCAGGGCTGAGATTGCCGAAAGCCACACCAGTATCTCATGCTTCCAGTGACTGAATTACAAAGTAAGGTGAATTTGCAGTCATACGACGTATCTACTGTTAAAGTGAGGGCATTAATGAGGAAGGAGGCAGGTTCTGAAAGTTGGAGGATGTGTAGGAAAACCATGATGAAAGTGGGGACATGGAACCGCTAAATTCTGATAAGTCTTTGCCAGTAGAAGTAGCCTCCCTATCACCAACTGAGATGGACTTCAAGCAGCACACCTGGTTGCTCATTTTGCCTAGAAGGAGAAATGGTCAGACTTGTGATTACACACTGATTAATACACTGTGGCCAATGGTTTGGCTGGATGGTCAGAGATTTGGAGGGAACATTATTGGAAAATGGATGACAAGGAAGTTTGAAGAAAGAGTATGTAGATAGACTTCTCTGAATCGGTGAAAAACATCAAGATATTTGTATCCTACGTGAATCCTCACCAAAAGGTGACGTCAATAGAGGAGAATTTTAATAATCAAGTGGTCAGGATGACACATTCTCTTGATATCAGCCAGCCTCTTTCTGCAGCCACTCTTGTCATTGCCCTATGGGCTCATGAACAAGGTGGCCATTGTGGCAGGGATAGAGATTATGTATGGACTCATAACATGCATGTTTACTCACCAAGGCCAATCTGATTATAGCCACTGCTGAGTGTCCAGTTGGCCAGTAGCGGAGAGCAACACTTTGTCCCCAGCATGGCACTATTCCCCTGGGTGATCAGCCAGCTGCCTGGGGGCAGGCATTACATTGGACAACTTCCATCATGGAAGGAGCAGCATTTTGTTCTTACTGGAATAGACCCTCTTGATGTGGATTTGCCTTCCCTGCACACAATGCTTCTGCCAAACTACCATGTGTGGACTTACAAAATGCCTTCTCCACTGTCATGGTATTCCGCACAACACTGCTTCTGATCAAGAACTCACTTCACAGCAAGTGAAGTACAGTAGTGGGCCTGTGCTCATGGAATTCACTGATCTTATTTGGAGATTAATATGGTTTAAGGAGATGTATATGAGCACCAAGTTGGCAAGGAGTGCATTTGTGATGGTTAATTTTATGTATCAACTTGGTTGGGCCATGTGTTACCTAAGTATGTGATCAAACGTTATTCTGGATGTTTTGGTGAAAAATATTTTTGGATGAAATTAACATTTAAACTGGTCGACTTTGGGTAAAGCAGATTGTTCTCCATAATGTGGTGTACCTTATTCAATCAGCTGAAGACCTCAATAGAACAAAAGATTGACCTCCTTCAAGCAAGAGTGAATTCTGCCAGCAGGTGGCCTTTGGACTGGAACTGCAACATCAGCTCTTCCCTGGGCCCCCAACCCCACCACACACAGAGCAATTGTTTCTGTCTCTCTGGAAAGCTCTAATACAGCTGCCAACCCAGCAGACCTCTCCACAAAGATAGAAGAGGAAGAAAACAGTTTTGTTATTGAATCAGCATTAAAACAGAGTGTGATGCATATCACAGACAATCAGCTAAAGAGATTGCAAAAACTCAAAGAAATCTTGCTCTTCTACATCGCTACGCAAATACAACCCATTACATATGTGTTCTCAAGATAAGCAGTAACCACTCTTCAAGTAAGAGTATTTGACAGCATCATTTGTCATCGTTCATCCTAAATTCACCTGTTCATTGGAGTCACCATCTGTGTAAGCCAATTGGTTTTATCTAAAGGAAAAAATTAACTGCTCATATCTTTATGACAGGAGGTAGTTTTGGAATGAGGTGTCCACCTAAGTTAGGCTCCAACCCTCCCAGAGAAACTGGGAGATACGGTATTATCTTCCTTTATGATTATACCTCAAAAAGATGGTTCCCGGGTCCTGGAGAGAGACATTCTTAGGTTGTAAAGCTGGCCAGCAGCTTATTTAGTTTTGAAAAGATTTATGAACATCTCAAAGGGACATAGAAAGAATTTATAACAAGTTTTCTAAAGAAAATGTTCTGAAAGTAGAAGAGGGAGGTGTCTCACCTTTTTTATTTTTTATTTTATTTTTTTTATTTCAGCATATTATGGGGTACAAATGTTAAGGTTACGTATATTGCCCTTGCCCCCCCTCCCCGAGTCAGAGCTTCAAGCATGACCATCCCCCAGACGGTGCACATCACACTCATTATGTATGTATATACCTATCCTCTTCTCCCCCCTCCCGTCTGCCCCACACCCGGTAAATGTTGTTCCTATTTGTCCACTTAGGTGTTGATCAGTGAAACCAATTTGCTGATGAGTACATGTGGTGCCTGTCTATCCATTCTTGGGATACTTCACTTAATAGAATGGGTTTCAGCTCCATCCAGGAAAATACAAGAGGTGCTATATCACCATTGTTTCTTATAGCTGAATAGTACTCCATGGTATACATATACCACATTTTATTAATCCACTCATGTATTGATGGGCCCTTCGGTTGTTTCCACAACTTTGCAATTGTGAATTGTGCTGCTATAAACATTCGAGTGCAATCAAGCCCTTTCATAAGGGCACCTAGTCCCATCCATAAGGGCAGAGCCCTTATGACTCAATCACCTCTCAAAGGCCACATCTCCCAATACTGTTGCACTGGGGATTTAGTTTCAACATGAATTTTGAAGGGGACAAAAACATTCCAACCATAGCACCTTGCTTGTTTTTTCATTTGTTTGGGGAGGAGGAGGAGCGTGCATATGATAGTTACTTGCCCTGTTCAAGCAATTAAAAATTAAATATTAAGCACCCTCTATTTTTTTATAGGGTGGGAGGAGATGAGAATAACAGTGTGAGAGGCCAGGGGCTCATGATCTGGTGTGGAAGAGAGTTAGACCCATGAAATCCCTAGTAAAATGCTGTGGACATACGGAAGGAGAGGTGCCAATTGCACCGGGGGACATCTGAGACAGTTCCTGAGAGGGCGATAGTATATAATAGATTTAAGGTGGACCATGGAGGAATGAGCATAACTTGGAAAGACAGTTTGGGATGAGTGACATGGCTATGGAGGGAGAAGGAATCATTCGAGTGAGGGCAAGAAGCAGGGAGAGTGCTGGAATATTTGAGAAGCTACAAGCAGACCAACATAGGGTCTGAGTTAAAGGGTGATTATCATTATCTTGAACAGGAAAGGTTGCAACATTATTTAGGGAGTAGGGAAGGGAGAGGCTGGGAATGAGCCCACAAGTGGGAAACATTGACCTTCCCAGACAACTGTTCTTATCATAGCAGAACTCTCCTAATTAGGGCCTTCAGGGCTGACAGTGGGTAAAGGTCATCTCTCCTCTTCCCTGGCATGCTGACTTGAGTCCCCTCCCCTAGTGACCCCATGGAAAGCCAGTCAGCCTCCGCTCTCACCCCTCGCCATCACCCAAGGCTGCTTCTCTGCACCAGGTTGTTTCCACCCTCAGACCGTGCCTCCTTCCACCACGCAGAAATCTGTGTCTAGGTCCAGACTCATCAGGGCTCATTCCCTGTCCACACAACAGTCTTCCAGACAGGCGAGTACAGGCATCCTTCCCCTCCTAGCCAACCACTGAATCTTTCCCTCTCTGGGCTAAATATGGGGTTCCTTCAACAGTTCCCTGCATGATGAGATACTAAATCCATTCTCCATTCTTCTTATGCTTTCTTGTTCTCCTCTGAACATGTTTACTTATTTCTCTGAAAGTGCAGCCTTGCATTTTAACACCCTGCTGCCTCCTGAATGCTAGTGTGCACTCAGAATACAGCAGTGAAGACAACAGGTACCTTAGTGACACGAGAGGTAGGAGGAGGTGGGGTGGGGGCAGGAGAGAGCTATGGTTTACTGATCATTCACTGTATACCAGCGTTATGCAAAGAGCTTTACATATGTTACATCTTATTTTTACGAAAACGGGATCCTTATCCCCAGTTTGCAGATCAGCAGACTGAGGCTGAAGGAGATGAAATGACTGGGCCGAAGGCAAGTAAGTGGTGGAGCTGTGATCTGAACCCACATCTGTCTAACCCCAGGGAGGTGGGCAACCATGTCAGAAGATGAGCACCGTGTCTTAAACAGCTTTGAATCCTCACATTTAGCACAGTGTTTCACACATAGTAGGTGATCAGTTTTAAAGCACAGTTTTTAGACCTGCCCTCTGAAGACACTGACTCACTGTTATAAACAAAGCCACATTCTAATTGTGTATTTCCTCTCTCTCTCTGTCTCTCTGTCTCTCTCTCTGTTTCTTTCTCTCTCTCTCTGTCTCTCTCTCTCTGCTTCAAAACCACAGAATTTTCCCCACAAGTGATCTTTCCCTTTTCCCGGTATGCTGCTGGGCCTCAATACTCTCAGCCTTCTGAAAACCAATTAAATAATTATGTTCTGTCTTCCCATGTTTTATGAACTTTTTCCAAAGACCTAGCTTGGAAGATAATGGGAGGATGGATGTAGTCATGTTTGTCCAGGGCTGATGGATGTGTCTGCCAGCCTTTGGTAATTTTCAAGTGGGAAAAAACCCCAAACTCAAAGGAAACATTTCTTTCTCTGATTTAGATGGCCTCAAACAACTCTTTATTTCCTTCTACCTGGCTGGAGTCCTGAGTTATATAATCACCTCCAGGCGGCTCTGGACTGGAGCTCCTTGTCGCTGGTGACAAGAAAATCAGGAAGAGCCCCGTCTGCTCCTCCCTCAGCACTCACCCCCTCCCCCCTCTCATTTGAGTGTTGGTCAATGAGGAAAGTGGTAGAAGGTATCCACTTGGAGTGTCAATTTCCTCTCAAAACTTTCCCACTTGGCTTATTTGTCTAAAGAACATTTTTTACCTTAAGTGCTAGCGTATTCTCTTTGGCAACTCGATGACATTTTCTTTTTCCCTATATTGAGAATTTTCTTCCTTTAGAAAGGAGAGAAGAAAGGAAAGGAAGGAAAGGAGAGGGAGGGAAGGAGGGAGAGGAAACTAACATTTGCTGAACACCTAGGCTTCTCACATGCATAAGATCATTTAAATCTCCACAGAAATTAATGTCCCCAGAGTATACACAAATGAAGAAATGGCAGTACTGCCCAAAGTCATGATGTCAGTAAAAGGCAGAGATGCAGAGATGAGGGCTCTATTTTGGAGATGCTGCATTTGAGGTGCTTGTGGGTGATAAGAGGAGATGCTCATCAGACAGTTGGAAATACAGAGCGGGAGCTGCTGTATTTAGATCTAGGCTGGAGATATACTTACAGAGATCAGAGGCATAAAGCTTGTACCATTGCTTTCTGAAAGAGCTTAAACCAAGTGGAGCAAACTTCTTCCCATTTTTACACAACCTCCACACCACCCACAACCCCAAGTTGCAGAATTTTCAAAACTCAGGGCACTGTGACTTTTTGTTCTATGTGGGTCCTGCTCAGAACGTTAAGGGTTGGGGAGGCAGCTAAGGGCGATGGGCAGGAAGGGCCCAAATGGAAGAGACTATGAAATGAAAGGAAGGAATGGAAGGTCAACACCAAGTGTCCACATAGGGCATTGTCATAAACCAAGGCAGCAGAAGCTGCCCAGCATTCCTCTGTTCTCCTGCCCAGCCTGAACTAAGCATGATGGGTGGTAACTGTCCAAACCTCTTCAGGAGAGCACTGCTCAAATCCTCTCTGAGTTTATTACCACGTTGTCCATAGTGGGGGGGGGACAGAAAAGAAATAGGAAAAAGAAATAAAATAAATACTCAATCAACAGGTGATTGCTCGTATAAATTATTGTAAACTTGCACCAGTGATGTGCTCTCTGTAAAAAAATGAAGGTCCTGACTCGTAGTGTTTTCCAATTTCCATGGTGTAAATTCTCCCACTGTGGATGATTTCGGGCTACTTATGTTTTAATATCTAGCTTACAAAATTCTTGAATATTTAACAACTAGCTCTTACAAGAGGTAGTTTTTAAATACTAGATAGTTCCTAACACCACGGGGTCTTGCACATAGGCATTGAGAGCAATGAATTAGAACTATACTAGTTATCTTGGAAATATTTCTATAAAGTTCTGTTGAATAAGAGTAACATGGCAGAGAATTATGTCATATCATCCCATATATGTAAAACAAATGTGTGTGTGTGTGTGATTATATCAGCATGGAGAAAAAACAAAGCCTATACATTAGGTTGTTAACATGGGTTACCTGGAGGGGTGCTAATGTGGGAGGAATAGGAAAATAGAAAAAGAAGAGCCAAGAAGAAAAAAAAAAAAAAAAAGAGAGAGAGAGAGAGAGAGAGAAACACTGGGTGTCTTAGTCTGTGCGGGCTGCTACAACAGAGGACCAGAGGACCATAGACTGGGTGGCTTATAAACAACAAACATTTATTTTTCACAGTTCGGGAGGCTGAGAAGTCCATGATCAAGGCGCCAGCAGGTTCGTGTCTGGTGAGGGTCCTCTTTACCGAAGGCCGTCTTTGCGCTGTGTCTCACATGCTGGAAGGGGCAAAGAGCTCTCTGGGGCCTCTTTTATAAGGGCATTAGTCCCATTCTTTTATGACAACCCAATCCCCTCCCAAAGATCACACACCTCCAGATGCCTTCACATTGGGGATTAGGTTTCACCATATGAATTTTGGGGGGACACAAACATTCAGACCACAATACTTGGTCTTTTTTTTCTGCTAAAAAGCACACATAATATATGAGATGTAATAACATTTATTTTATGTAAAATTAAATATATATATCAAAAACCGAGGCAAAGTGAGGCAAAAACAACGTTAATATGGTCAGTGGTGAACAGTATGTACCAACTGATATGGGTGAGATTTTTACACAATGATTATTAAAGAAGAAGAATAAATAATATATCAATAAAGTACATCAGGTTTTAAAAATTTCTCATTAAGGACAAATATGTATTGTTTGGGAAATGAGCGAAGGTGAGCAGGGAAGTCCATGCTATCTGATGGAAGTTATCCGATTTTGGGTTCATGGTTGGCCAACAGGCAGGAAGGGATCCACACACAGATGGTTGCTGTCCTGGAGAAAGAGTAAGGCAAAGTCTAAATTTCTTTGTCCCAAGGGTAAAGGACAGAAAGACAGAGGTCCTACCATCTAGTCTATCCAAATTTACCAGGACATAATTTTAAAAATGCTTTTCAATGGACTATAACATTATTTTAAAAATACATTTGCAGATATGAAAGGTCGATCTGTGTAGTCACAGAATCACTCAATTCAAAAACTAAACTTTTTGGAACAAGTCACTTAGGTCCCTCAGATACAATATGAGTGAGAGAATGCAGCAGCAATAATTTTTTCCCTGATATAAGCACATTCTCCCAATGTCAGAAATATAGATCTCTCAGGACCTTTGGGTTTCTCTGCAAATCTAGACTTTCCATGCAGGATACAGTTAATGTCGCTCTGGGCAAGCTTCACCGAGCTTGAAGAATGCCTCAGTGTGGGTTAAAAATACATTGAGGACCTATACATTTTCACATGATAGAGCACTTTATCCTGCTGCTCTAAAATTATGTTAGAAATACCAACGCCACATGAATTGCTGGAGGGGAAGGAGGAGAGCTGAGTTTGGTTCCTCACTTTGCCAAGTATAACTTTATCATCTGCCCTGAGATCTGGGGGGTCCTTTCTCAAAGCCCTTTCTAAGAGAGTAATTAGTGCAGCCATGACATCATGCCACCTCCTGGATCATGGAGAAGCAACTTGGGTGGTAAGATCTTCATGCACTGCAGCAATTTGGGATAGGTTGAGGAAAAAAGATTGTGTGTGTCTGTGTGTGCATGTGCAGGTGTGTGTCTGAGAGAGAAAGAGAGGACAAGTGTATATGAGCACATGGGTGTTTGTGCCTGACTGTGAGAGCATTTTATTATGTCTACTTTGAGCCCAGACTAGGCTGTGAATACCTGCCCTGATATCTAGACCAAAACACACAGAATTCAATTTTTAAAAATGACTTACATATAAGATACAGTGCTGGGCACTACAAATGTATAACATCCAACTCTCCTTTCAAAGGGGAAAATACAGTCTACTGTAAGACAAAGGCACAAATAAACTGTTATAAAAGACAGGATATATATGTTATATTTGAACCAATCACATCCCATTTCTGGGCTCCATAAAGAAAGCTAAAAGGAAAAACAAAATGTTGATGACCTTGCTTCAAAATGAATAATTTATTCAAGACATGTCTTGGTATAAAAATAATGACCAAGCACATTTATCTCCTCTTTTTAATAAGTAACATAAGAGAGATTTGAAAAATATTGCATGTCTAAGCCCAGAACTGAAATAAAATGGAATTGACTAAGATTGTGTTTCTTCCATCTTTGAGAATAGGGGCTGAAGATAGAAATTAAATTGAATTATAGTAAAACAAAAATAAATATATTTTTTCATGCCTGACTTGAGTCTGTAGCCAAGAATTATTTACTATATATAGGGCAGGAATTGTGTTTAAGTAGATATTTATTTTTTATATGTACAGTATATACATACACATATGCATACAATATTGGAGAAAAATGTTTTGATGGTCTAGAACAGAGACAGAATAATGCAGTGGCTCTCAAACTAGAATAAAGATTGATATCAACTAGAGAGCTTTAAAAAATATTGATGCTTGGGTTTATCCCCAAAGATTCTGATTTAAAGTTGACCCTTGAACAACGTGGATGTTGAGAGCACTGAACCCCATGCAGTCAAAAATTCTCGTATAACTTTAACTCCCCAAACCTTAACTATTAATAGCCAACTGTTGACTGAAATCCTTACTGATGACATACACAGTTGATTAACATATATTTTGTATGTTATATCTATTATGTACTATATTCTTACAATAAAGTAAGCTAGAGAAAAGAAAATGTTAAGAAAAATCATAAGAAAGAGAAAATATATTTACTATTCATTAAGTAGAAGTGGATTATCATAAAGGTCTTCATCCTCAGAATCTTCATGTTGAGTAGGCTAAGGAAGAGGAGGAAGAGGAAGGGTTGGTCTTCCTGCCTCAGGGGTGGCAGAGGCATTGGAGGTGAAGGAGTTGGAAGGGGAGGCAGGCACACTCAACATAACCTTATGGAAATATATCATAATTTGTATGACTTTTTTGCTTTTATGTTTCTTTAAAAATGTTTCTAAATATGGTACCAATCTTTCCTCCATTGTTTGCTTTAGTTTCAGTGCCCATATCAACAAAGGCTCCATGTCATAAAAGAAGTCAAAAGTAGTCTTGAATGACTGGAACCCTTCTGCCAAATTGTCTCAGGTCAATTTGTTTTCTGGAACTGCTTCCTCTGCATCTCCTTTCTCACCGTCTGGCAGGGGGCGGAAGCACTCATCTCCATCAAGTCATCTTCTGGTAAGTCCTCTGGTATGGTGTGCCTATTAGCTCTTGGACTTCCACAAGATCCATGTCTTGAAACTCTTCATCCTCCTACCCAACATTTTTTTTGCCATATCCACAATCTCTTTTGTGATTCCCCTGATTGGCTCTGTCATAAATCCTGTGAATTCATGCACAACATCTGGACATAGTTTTCCTAGCAGAAATATATTGTTTTGGGCTGGGTGGCTTTCGTGTTTTTTTCCTATAATAATGTAATGACATCTTCGATGGTATAACCTTCCAGACTTTCTATTGAGGTTCTCTTGCAAGGCGTTTGACAATCCTTTCCATAGAGTACTGTGTGCAATGAGCCTTAAAGGTTCTTATGACTCCCGATCTAGAGGCTGAATTAGATACATGTGTGGGGGCAAGTAGACCACCTTGGCACCTTCAGGGTTAAACTCCTAGAGTTCTGGGTATCCAGGGGCATTGTCCAATATCAAAAGAACTTTAAAAGTCCCTGATTGGCAAGTTACTTTCTGACTTTAGGGACAGATCATCAATGGAACCAATCCAGAGAAAGGGTTCTTGTCCAGGCCTTCTTGTTGTATAACCAAAAGACTAGCAGCTGGGATTTATCTTTTCCCTTCAAGGATTGGGGCTTAGCAGCTTTATAGATAGGTGCAGTCCTGATCATAAAGCTGACTGCATTTGCACAAAACAGTAGACTTAGCCTATCCCTTCCTGCCTTCAATCCTGCTGCTTGCTTCTCTTTCCTACTAATAAACACCCTTTGTCGCATTTTTTCCAAGAATAGGGCGCTTTTGCCTGCCTTAAAAACCTGTTCAGTACTTGGGAGGCTAAGGCAAGAGGATCACTGGAGCCCAGGAGTTCAAGGTTGCAGTGAGCTATGATGAAGCCACTGCACTCCAACCTGGGTGACAAGGGTGAGACTTTGTCTCAAAAAAACAAAAACAAAAACAAACAAACCTGTTCAGGCAGACATCCTTTCTCCTCAATGATTTTCTTAATAGAATCTGGGAACTCATCTGCTGCCTGTGGGTCAGCAGAATCTGCTTCTCATGTTATCTTGACATTTTTAAATCCAAACCTCTTTCTAAAATTATCAGACCTTAATCTTTTGCTGGTATTAAATTCTCCAGCTTTAGATCCTTCACCTTCCTTTTGCTTTAATGACTTTGCTTTTTCTTGAATCATAATAGAGTCTATGGGTATTCCTTGACACCCACCTAAAAGCTGCATTTTCAATACAGGATGAAAAGGTATTTCACAAAAAATTCAAGGTTTTTGTGCCTGCTAGCATAGCTGCAGTGGTGGCTTCATGGATTTCCTTTTCATTTTTTTTTTTTATGATGGCCCATATACTGGATTCATTTATCTTGAAATGAGAGGCAACCACAGCTGCAGGTCTTATTCTATGGTATATATCAAGCAATTCAACTTTTTCTTGAAAAGTCATGACATTACAAGGAAAAAAGCTGTCTGAGAAAGGAAATTGAATCATAATACTAGTGTTTTCAATTCTTTGACCTATAAAATCTTTTAATGTAATCAATTTACCTGCTTTGTTTTTCTTTTATAATTTCTGCTTTTGATATCATGCTTAGAAAGGCCATCCCAGCTCAAAATTAAACACATATTTACCTAGTACATTTTTTCCTTCTAATCCTTTAAACCACATACAATTTATCCTGGAGAATTTGTAAGGTATCTATAGGGAAACAGCCCTGTGCTGGCGCCCATGACCTCATACCTCACGGTCATCTCCATAGGCCACACAGGCAAGACTGGAACTGCAGCTGGCCCAAATCTCAGCAACGCACCTGTGACTTTCCTGGAACTTGAGAACATGGGGGGTTGGGAGGAGTTCCTGCAAGGGCATTTCTTACTTGTCAGCGTCTCCCTGTCCTTTCCCACATTGGTTCTAGGTAACCAGGTTCCTGGCCTGGACCAGTTTGTCTCACTGGACCAGTTTGTCTCAGGATACAAAGGCTCTATTGGCCAGTGGAGCTATTAAGGCCAGTGAAGACCTTCTTCTAGGGAAGCCAGGAACATCAATGAGTGGCTTCCAGTTTTGCAGTATGGAAATGAGTCTTACAGAGGAAGTAGGGCAGATGAATAGAAGGAGCTGAGAAAGAGTTGGACAGAGGAAGTGCCTTTTAGGTATTCCTAAGATAATCTCTATTTTACTTGAGTTTCTGTGATGGAGTTTCTAATCCTAGCAACTAAGCAGTGCCTGTCCAGGCCATACCTATGGCCCAACCCAAGCTTTCTGGGGCCAGAGAACCTCTTAATTCAGAACTAAACCTTTATAGGTAAAACAAAACAATAGGCTTTTAAACTTTTAGCCAGCCGCTGCTATATGCTAGTAGAAGCAGGTAGGAAGTGAACACGACTGAAATCCTTCCCATGTGCCTGCCAGATATTTAAACCTTAAATTATTCTTTAACCCCCCCCAAAACTCCCTTAGGATTGTCTATTATTTCATAGGCAAGAAAACAGAGGGGCAAATTAACATGAAGAGGCAAACATAGCAGTAAGGAGGATGGCTTAGAATAGAGTTCTAGGTTTCAGTGTTGGTCCTCCTCCTTAAGGGTTTATGACTTTGCTTGTTTCTAAACTTCTCTTACAAACTTCGATTTCTTTATCTGTAAAATGGGGGACATAATGCCTACCTTACAAGGAGTGGTGCCAATTAGATTAATGCAGTACAATTGCAATTGGTGGACATTCAGTAAATGTTAGCTCTAATAAAGCCCAAAGTGGCAGGGCTGGGCTTCACATCCAGGTCCATTTGGCTTAAAGCCCTGGCTCTTTCCACTCGACATCGGCCCTTCAAGGGCTAAGACAGATCTCTCGCCGGCTCCAACACAAGGGATCTCACAAGGAGGATGTAAGGCATTTTAGCTAAGCATGCTGTTACCTGTGCTATAAATCTGAAAGCTAACAACACATTCATGTGTGTCCTGCGTCTGTGACTCAGGTTATATGATTTTGTTTTACATGGAAAACCACAGGGAACAGGAGAAAGAAATCAGTGAAATTAGCTTTACTCTGATTCTCCCTGAACCTTTCAGGCTCAAATAGGGAAGCTGAAATAGGTAGATCTTAGAGAAATGGTGCACCTAAATCAGACCCCTAGGCATAAGTCATAGGCTCTTGAGATGCTAAAAAACAAAGATCAATTTCAAGTACAGTTTTGGAAATCTGGTAATGCCAATCACGTCTGTAAGCACATCTTAATGTAATTTTAAGGTGCTCATACATGATCCACCATGTATTAACTTTGATCAAGTCACTGAGCCTGAGCTTTATTTTCCTTAACTTTGAATAACCCAGTACTTTCTACCTACCTAACAGTGATGCTATGAAAATAATGAATGTAAAGGCACTTCATAAATTGCAAAGTTGGAGATAAAACACTCAAGTATTCAAACATTTGTATAAGAAGTTCAGTTTGAAAAAATGCAGAACACAATATAAATGTGGAATCAAGATTTGGGCTCCAGTTCCAGCTCTACTCCTGATTCAGACTACATATAAACTGTGTCCAAGATTACAGTGGAAAATGCTGAAGTAATTAATAAGGTCTTTAAAACATTTTAAATAAATAGCATGTAATAAGTAACATGTTAATTTTGCTTTAAAAATTTCTATCTTTAACCTTTCCAAGGCTCAATATCATTCATGGCTGAGGAATCCTATGAGAATGGGTATCTGAAGAAGGCTCAATTTCTGGTCAGAAATTTTCTATCAAAAGTGGTCCCGGCCAGGTGCGGTGGCTCACGCCTGTAATCCTAGCACTCTGGGAGGCTGAGGCAGGAGGATCGCTCAAGGTCAGGCGTTCGAAACCAGCCTGAGCAAGAGCGAGACCCCGCTTCTACTAAAAAAACAGCAAGAAATTAGCTGGACAAATATATATATATATATATAAATTAGCCGGGCATGGTGGCACATGCCTGTAGTCTCAGCTACTTGGGAGGCTGACACCATGGCACTCTAGCCCAGGCAACAGAGTGAGACTCTATCCCAATAAAAAAAAAAGTAGTCCCCTTAAGTCACAGCAGGTTTAGGAAAATTCAATTCCCAAGAGTACTGCTTTTCATAGAGCATAGCTGTGTCTCTCCCTCCCACTTGTCACAAGATAACAAACAAAATCCTATTTCCAAAGGTTTTATGTATTGTTTGATCTGAAACTTTCCCAGGCTTTGCATCTAATGCATGTCAGTGTTCTCTTTCAAGAGAAACACAGCAGTTGAGTACCTAGGAGAACACAAGTGAGCCCCACAAACTTCCTGAGACTGTTTACATAGTTCTATTGAGCCATGGGGAAAAAAGAAGTTCCTAGAGAAGTGAGAGACAACCACTACTATTCCAGACACATGCATGAGGCGCTTCCTGATCGTATGGACATTCTTCCATCCAAACATGTGGTCCAAAATGGAATCTCTCTCTAATCTTTCATCACACTCTTAAAAAATACATAGAAACTATTATGAATTGACCTTAAATCAATGTGAGAGAAATAAAGGGGGAAAGTTAATGCACAAAGAAATGCAATACAAAAATTACACAATGTTTTATAACCTACATAAGCTCCAACAAAAAGTTAGGGACACAGATTTGGTTATTTAGATCAAAAATATTTATTACAAGTAGATTCCCTTTTCCCATATTAAAAAGAGAACATAGGACTAGAAACATTCAGAGAATGGAAACCAGATTAAACCTATTCCAAAGCCCATTATCAACTTAGGTATCTCTAAATAAAAAGATATTTTGGAACTTAAAATTAGAGAAACCTATACACAATTTAGACAAAGGAAAAGAAAAAAATGATCCTTCATATTTTACAGTCTTTAATTAAGCACATAAAACTGTACTATTTGATATACTTCTCCATGAACTTTTTGTGAAATTCAGATCGCAATGTATCATTTACAAATCTTTTGTCTTTCTTCTGATCATCTACACCTTTTGCACAGTTCTTGAAGACAACATCATCATCCCACCTGAAGGGAAAAAAGAAAATAGAACGTCTTATAACATTTGTATCAGGGAACAAGAATACCATGTACATTGCAAAGCTTAGTCATTACACAGCAAGATGCTCAACATGTCCATCATCTGATGCAGCAATTAAGCACAACAGAATAAAGTAATTGTTAATACATAATCTTGCTTTATTACAGCAGGAAGGGCAATTCCTGTTTAGAACAAACAAAACATTCTTATTACTTCTCCATTAAAAGAAACTTTTCCGACAAAAAGCAGAAATAGGCCAGGTGCGGTGGCTCATGCCTGTAATCCTAGCACTCCGGGAGGCCGAGGCGGGTGGTTCATTTGAGCTCAGGAGTTCAAGACCAGCCTGAGCAAGAGTGAGACATCGTCTCTTCTAAAAAAATAGAAAGAAATTAATTGGCCAACTAAAAATATATACAGAAAAAATTAGCCAGGCATGGTGGCACGTGTCTGTAGTCCCAGCTACTTGGGAGGCTGAGGCAGGAGGATCACTTGAGCCCAGAAGTTTGAGGTTGCTGTGAGCTAGGCTGATGCCACGGCACTCTAGCCTGGGCAACAGAGTGAGACTCGATCTCAAAAAAAAAAAAAGCAGAAATATATAGATTTTAATTGCATAAATACTTAGTCTTCAGATCTAAAACAAAGAGGCAGTACCTATGACGACTCTGATATTACTATAGACCTCTCTACTCTGATATTACTATGGACATCTCTAGATAATAGTAACTGATCAATTTGCTGTAGTTTAATTATGAGGTTTTGAGGATTTTATATATTCTTCTTCTATCAGTTAACATTTAGTAATCATCCACTGTAGTATTCACATTATAAGGCAACAAAAGGAGAAGGAACAATTGGGGTCTAACAATTAAGGGTCATATATGGCCCATATTTACATTAACCACAGAGAAGATAAGCTGATAAGCTCAGGGCAGAACTCTGGTTAGATTCTTCTGGTTGGATTCCTTAATGCATAAGCATTCAAAAAACGCTCATGGGTGAGCTATAAAATACATGTGTCATGGAAAACAAAGCATGATTTCAGAATATCATCTAGCATATAAAACACAAGCCCATATACACAATATGGATACTCTCACAAATATAAATAAAATACAAGCCCATATAATGTGTGTTTGTGTGTGTACATGTAATGCACGCCAAGAAAAACTGCACATGGGAAATAAAGAATGTGGGCACCTTTGGAAAACAGTGTTAGTAAGTCATCACTGATACAGTACACAGAAACATAAAACACTGAGCAGGTCGATACAACTGTAATATAAGACATGTTTCTATCTCCAATTCCATCTGCATCCAAAAAAGGCAGAAGAACTATATAGCTATATAGTTTATATACATTTAAAAACAGTATAGTTTTTTTCTGTATCCACTCTCCTCTACTCACTCCCAACAGGTTTTTTGTTCCTCCCCAACAACAAAACTGCTCTTCCTTGACGTCAATATTTAACCTAGATGATCATTCCTCTCCTCTTCAAACACTTTGTTTGCATTGCTTCCAAGACACCAATGTCTTTTGGTTCTTCTCCTTCCTTCACTGGCTGCTCCTCTCATCCTGGTTATTTTCATGCAAAATTCATTTAATATTTATTAAGCACCTAGTATAATGTTTAGAGGTTGGGTAGATGGTTAGAACAGGTATTGATACTAATCACCTACCCAATCCCTAAACAGTATACCAGACTGAGTCCTATGACTTCTCTCTGGATATATTCATTCCCTAGGGGATCTCACCCTGTCTTATAGCTTTAAAAAATTTCTATAAGCTGACAACTCCCAAATCTATTATCTTCAGCTTGGATTACTTCCAGAACTGTATCAAGCTATCTAGTCAACATTTCCTCAGGGTTGTATATAACACCCCAAACTGACCATGTTTTAAACTTGCCACCTCGCCTACCCCCAGCCTTAGTTTACAATCTTCCCCATCTCTATCCTTCCAACTGCTCAGATTAAACCCCTTGGAGTCTGATCTCTGATAAAATGTCACCTTGTCAGCAAATCCTCCCTTGACTATACTATTGCTGCTGCACAGAAGGGGTAGATTTTTATAGCTTTATAGGCCATTGTAAGGACTGGGTTTTTACTGTGAATGAGTTAAGAAGCCATTGGAAGGTTTAGAACAGTAAGCTGTTGTTGTCACTTTACAGTTTAAAAAACTAGGGGTGGGGACGAAGCAGGTGGTGAGTGTGCAAGCAGGAGAGCAGTTAGGGGTACTGCCTCACTCCAGATGGGAGACAGTAGCAGGGGAGGTGATGAGAAATAATGGAGAGAGTTTAAAAGTTAAGCCTACAGTGTTCCTTGGCCACCTTATATAAAATAACCACCAATCTTCTTCCTGCTCAGTACTTCCTATAAACTTTTATTTTTCTATATATCAGCATCTGAAGTATTAGATACGGTATTTACTATTTAAATTCTCTTTTAAGCCCTCCATTTTACCCCTCCAAACACACACACACACACACACACTGTACAGAAAAGAGTTAACACAGCAGGTCTAAGACTACTATCCTTAGAAAGGCCTGCTTGCAAGCCTAGCATTTGAAAACCTGGATTTCAGGAATCATCTCACTGCCACTAAGCCTAGAGCGTATAAATAATGTGGTTCATTCTGAACACCTACTTTCCTTTTTGGAGTTCAGATTTTGGTATGAGCTAGGCAGAAGCTGACTCCCCGCCACCTCCCAAAAACTTGCGGCACTGAGGCTCTAATGGGCTTTCCTGTGCAGAAACATTGCATACATGTTGCCACACTTTCATTGCCGGGGGGATCAGGTAGACAATGAATTCTGTGTGACCACTCATGGGAGGGACAGAGCATAAGGAAGCTTATACATGGATTCTTCTAGTCTCCACTTGTATCTTTTCCCCTTATGATCTAGCTGTGTATCTTTATTACCTTAGCCGTGAGTATAACTATATGCGACTCTCCTGAGTTCTTCTAATAAGTCTCTGAATGTGACGGGTGGTCTTCGAGACCCCTGACATGCACACTTAAAATGTTAAGCCTTGTAGGGTCAAGAGCTCAGTTCATTACTGTCCCTAGTGCTTAGATCATTATCTGGTACATACCTAATTATTATAACTAACTATTGAAAATAAGTTTGTTTTCTTTCATTTCCCTTCCTTCGTTATTCTAATAATCTCATAGAGAAGAATATCAGTGCCGGGCGCGGTGGCTCACGCCTGTAATCCTAGCACTCTGGGAGGCCGAGGCGGGTGGATAGCTCAAGGTCAGGAGTTCAAGACCAGCCTGAGCAAGAGCGAGACCCCGTCTCTACTATAAATAGAAAGAAATTAATTGGA
>CAUYRT010069950.1:0-37213 GCA_963574885.1 Lepilemur ruficaudatus
CCGACACACAAGGAAACGTCAGAAAAAATGCAGTCTTCGCTTGTCGTCTTCAGTGGAAAGAAGCTTGTCAAAAAAATATAATTACTCTGGAATTCTTGTTGCTACAAAAGCATTTGTTTGTTGTGATAAGAAGATACAGTCAGTATTGGTATAGCACAATTACTGATTTCCGTTAGTCTAACATGCTCCAGGAGTCTGTAGGGGTTAGCTTCAGGCTATACGGTAGTTTTAAGACTGGATCCTTTGTACTTTTATTAGAATTAGAATAAACTTAATATGAATTATATTCATATAATTCTGTTAATATTTCAGAAGAGAACATTGAGAGCCATTGTGTGAAAAGTAAGGGTGTAATTTTTCACTTTTAATCTTTAAATCTCTAGGGTTTTTTCTTTTTTCTTATTTCCTATAATAAGAAAGACATTTAAAAAGATTTGTAGAAAAGACTGGGAAATAATTATTAGTATTTCTGTCTGGGATATAGGGTTATAGAATTGGGTCTTAATGGGGCATAATAACACAGGGTTAGACAGATACAAATCAAAGGATGGACTTTAGACCAGCTGAAGCCAGACTGGAAACGTGGCCGATGTGCCTGTCTACCCTGGAACTGCAAACTCATGACTCCCGAATTAAACACACTCTCCTTCCCTCCGCTTCCCCAAATCGCTCGTATAGCAGTTCTTCTCCGGGAAGAGGGCTAGGGTGGCTGTCCCCTCACAGCAGGGCACTCCAAAAGGCAGAGAGCCCTGCAGAGATTGAGCACCCGCCCTGCTGGGCGTCCCCGCCTCGCGCTTCCTTGGGGGGCCTGGTGAGAGGAGAGGGAGGGGCTGAGAGGACCTGCTCCTTCTTTCCTGTGGGCACAGACCATGTGTCCCTTTCGTAACGGGGAGGGGTCATCCCTAACGTGGATGATTTTTACTTTGTTCGTGTTTTTGGTCTTTTCAGATATTTTCTACAGTAAATAGTGTGTGTATATAAAATAATTATAAATAATAGCATGTATATAGATAATTGTGTATAAAAATAGTATGTATAACTTTAAAACTGGAAGAAAGGGAGTTCCAATTTAGTCCTGAAATGGTTAATTCGTCAGCTTATAAAAGAGATATAGTGAGACTAAGTATGGATTTGACACTCACACAAGTTACCTTTTACCTAGTTTTTTTCTACCTCCAAAAATATGTAATCCAAGGCACCGCTTTATCAGTACATACTCACGATCCCTTGAGAGATGAGACCAAAAAATATGGACGAGGAATGACGTCACAGATGGTTGTGTATTCAGGGGTGTCTGCTGAGTGTCTGAACTCGAATGTAGAGTGGAGGTCAGTGGAGGCTGCTCTGGGGGTGAGGGAGCGTTGGCCAACTGGAAGATGGCGGTGGAGCCAGTGCGCAGGCCCTAAGCCCAGGTGGGGGAGTCACGCGAGGTATGTGGAGAAGCAGGTGCGACCAGATCACGGAGCAGTGTCGACAGGCCTTTGTGCGAGGGCCAGACTAGACACTGTCCGCTTTGTTGGCCGCGTGGGCTCTGTTGCCTGAGTAATTGCACTCTCGTGGCAGCTGCAGGGCGTTGGTGGCTGAGCACGGCTGTGTACTAATAAAGCTTTATTTACAAGAACAGGCCTTGTGATGATGGGTCTGGACAAAGCTGGGGGTTTTACTGTAGCTGAAATAAGGAGCCTTTAAAGAGGTTTAAATAATAAAGCATAATATGATCAGAGTACAGTTTTAAAAGTTTATTTTTACTGCTCTGTGGAGCATGAGTTAGAAGTGACTAATAAGCCAGAGACTAGTAAGTAAGTTGTACTGGTTTTCCAAATGAGGGCTTCCTGGAGGCCAGCATCGGGGCGTGGCAGTGGAGGTGACGGAACGGCAGCCAGCAGACCGTGCTGTGTGCGGAGGACCGCGGTTTCTAGGACGGACGCCCCGTGAGGGCAGGCATTTCTCCCGGGTTCACGCCTTAAGGGCTGACAGTGCCATCATAGGTGCTGATGGTATTTGTTGAATGACAGTTTTTGGATTAGTTAATGAACTGGATATTGTAGATGGAAGAGGGAAGTATTGAAGTGAATCCTGGTTCTGTCTTGAGCAGCTGGGTATCTGGAAGTGTGATGTACTGGAGACAGGGAGGCTGGAGAGGGGCCAGTGGTGGGGGATGTTGGAGAGAGGGGCCGGCTGTTGAGGTGAGCGAGTGTGTTATTTAGTCAATAGTGGGATGATGGAGCTCAGAAGGTTAGAGCCAGAGATAAAATTTGGGTGTCAGCATACTGATGCTCTAAAGGAAAGAACGTGAAGAAAATGGCCTGTTAACTGGACAGCGTGCCAATTTCAGAAACGAAAAATAGCATATTGTCTGATCTTGAAATGAGACAAATGATGGCGGTTTACTTGCATACCCGAAGACTTAACACAACCCTTTTTTCTCCAGCTCATTTGTATTCTCTGTGGTCCTTGGAAAGGAAGGCTCAGCAAAAGAAAGCAAAAGTCAGAAGCACTGCAGAGTTGATGCATAGGTCTGCGTTACTTGTAGTAATAGAGCTGACTTATTTTTGAGATTTCAGTGGTGTGTTTTAAGCACAGGGCAGGTCAGTCTACAGGAGATTTTACCTTCAGCCGCAATAAGAGCTGTCAGCCCTGCCTCTGACAGAGCCTGTGGCGTGGCTGGCGGCATGTGGGATTCCGCTGTGCTCAGGCTTCGCAGCCATGTTGGCGCAGCTGCGACTGCCTCTGCCACCAGCAGCCGTGGGCACTGAGCAAACCCCCGCCCCCCAGCCTCCGCTTCCTCGCCTCTAACACCTGGTGACGAGTCACCTCAGGTAGCCAGCAAGAGAAGCCGTGCGATGCGCTTCGAGCCGCCAGTTCTATTGATGGTGTCCCGTGGCCGTGTGGCGCATGTTTTTCCTGCAGAAGAGCCTGAAGCCTGTAGTTAAATGCTATCCCCAGTAATCTGTGCGTTTTTGGTGTTTTCTGTAATCTGCGGTTTTTATATTTGGCTCAGTCTTTTTTCCCTTTCTAATTGGTATATGGCTTAGCTGCTGCAACCCCTGAACCATGTTTTGATGTTAAGTTGCCTGACTCGCCTTCCACATGGTGGTTAAGTTTTATGAAATCCAGATGATTTGGAAGCAGTGTGGGTATGCAGTTTACTTTTTAAAACATTGCTTTTGGTGGGGAAGTTTAGTATGCTACTTCTTACTCATCTGTGGGACAACACGATGCTTCCTGTTTAATTTGGATTTGAAAAATACAAACAGTTCCCTCCTTTTTATTTTTCTAGCTCTTTTTTAAAGTTTAATAAAGTACAAAGTGAATGAAAATCAGAGCGGACTGGTTATGTAAGAGCCTGCGTGTTGCGTTGGTTCCAGCTCGGTTGATAAACGCCATGCCGTGTCACAGCACCCAGCTCAGAATGTGGCGATCGGTCTTGACCGGCCAGCTGTCTGGGGTGCTGTTGAAAACTGAGAGAAGTAGGTGATTGTTTTTTCAGTTCAAGAAGTTACTGTAGTCCAGGAGATGAAAATGTGGTTCTCTGTTGTTGGAAGAACACAGTCAGTGGTGAGTTTCTTCAGGGTGCTATTGTTGATCTTCTTGGGCAATCTCTGCGATCTTTAAAGAATGCTTTTTCGTCCTACATAACTTGTTTAAACCTGTCAATAATTAACTTGTTCATGAAGCAACCATTTAATGTAACTTGTAATTAACACACCCAGATGTTTGTTGCTTTTTGTTTTATGCTGCAAATTCTTAAGGTTCATAAAAATGTAAGGCTCCTACATGCTTCTTAAACTTAAAAAAAAAAGCCATAATATTTAATCCTGTTGGTGAAAATTGCTGTAAATAGTGATAATTGCTGCTGCTTTGTAACTGCCGAGGACGTATGCACAGACATCCGTGATGTAACTTAACTTTTGGCCACATCAGGTAGTTTTACTTTAGCTTGCCTTTTCCTAAAAGTGACCATAAAAGTGACAATTTTAAAAGTACTTAGGATATTTTACTATTTTATTTAAAAATGGATGGTTAATTAGTGTTTTAAATATGTTCTGGTTTCTGCTTTTAGGCTATACACTAATTCTAAATTTGTAAATGTTAGCTTAAAACACAAGATTTCTGTACCTTAAAAATGAGAGAGCAAAGACAGTATTTGTTAATATACCTTTTTCTCACCATTTGAAGAGTACGTTTCTTACATAAACTGTAATTTAGGACTTTGAAGAATTTGAGACCTCCTTTCTGAAGTTCCTCATAGTCTTACTATGACCGTGTGGGAAAAACCTAGTCAAAGAAGTGAAGTCAGGAAATTCTGGGTTCCTTTTTAACATCAGTTTCAAAGTACCCAGTGTGTCTACAGAGTGTCTCCCATGGAAATGCCAGAAATATCTTCCCATTAAGTTGCATGAAATGATGGAGTGCCCTTCATGGCTTTTGCTTATGAAACTGGGCACAATATTTTCTATTTTTGTGTCAAAAGCAAAATAGTAAATTATATAAAAGAATAATTTTTTTAACCTAGTTTGTAATTATGGCCTAAGTGCTGATTGCTTGGGTTGACTGAACTACTGAATTCAATTATGGTATTAATATAAAAGGAACCTAGAATGTTAATCCTCTCAAGAGCCATCTTTCTCACAGTGTGTGGTACACCTGGAAAAACAGTGATGTTTGTAGGGCCTCCCTGCATGAGAGGCCCAGGCTGCCTGGCCTCACCCCGTCTCCCTCAGTCAAGGCTCGGGGATGGGTCTGCATCCCCTGCACAGTCAGGACCTTGGTGAACTTAGTGCGGAATCTCGGGGTCACCTCCGTGTGTCTCTGACGACTGAAAATGTGCTGATTCACAGACCACAGCGAGAGTCCGTGAGCTGCGCTCCTTGCCTGGTGAAATTCACACACAGCTGGGGCATCCCATCTTCGGGGATCACAGGCCTCCTGTCCCCCATCTGCGGGAACATTTCCAGGATCTCCTGTCTAGTTCATTTCCGTCTTTTTATGGAGAAGGGAAAGATAGATGTCGTGTTTCTTGTTTTGTATTTTATACAAAGCATAACCAACAGCGTTGGAACTGCAGCCTCACTCACAGAAATCAGGCTTAGTTACTTTGTTCTTACCACTGATTCTCATGGTTGCTGAGGGTAGAATTTATATAAAAAGTAAGTTTTAGAACTGATTATTTTAAAATTAAGATAATTCCTACAAAAAAGAGATATCTTTAGAATGTTTTTAAAACCTTAATTTGGATTTACGTGTCTGGCTAGAAATAAAGCAGTTTAAAACCTTGGGGAGAGTAGCAAGTGGGTAGAGCATCGTGCTGAATATGCCTGATGGGTTTCACATATTCCTGGTCTCTGAGGTCATTCCTGCCACTTATTGTTTTAAAACCTCCAGCTGGAGAATCCAGACTGGGTTTCGCACTGAGAACAATAGGGTTGGAGTCATGCTACTTTGGCCAGCATATCTTTCTTCCTCCTGCTTTTTCTTTTTCCTTTTTTTGGACTGTGTTTTAATGATGTCTTTATGGTGTGTTAATCATACTCCCACACACACTCAAGGTTTGCCGCTGGGATGTTGGAGGCATAGTTTCCTTGTGACCGAGCCTCCCTGTGCGTGTGGGAAGACTACCTAGACTTCTGCAAAACGTCCTCTGAAAAGGCGCATTGGCAGAATTGGCAAAAACAAGACATTCGGGGAGGCCGTTTTCCTTGTGGCTGTTTCTCGTCTGGCAAGTAAAGCCGCTGACAGGTGTGTGTTTCTGTCTCGGTGCTAGAGAAAGAGTAGCCAGTAGCAGCTGGGTTATTTCTGTTTTTTATCATTCTTTTTGGTAACTTTTTGTTCCCATGTTGCCATTCTCTCTTGTCACTTTTTACACAAGCAGTGATCTTTGTATATCATGTTAATTGCTTTTGTTTTTAGGGACTTAGGATCTGGCTCTCTTTTCTCTGTATTACCTGCTGATCCGTGTGTAGTTACCATTCTCTGATGTTCTGGAAGTGTGCTGAGGGGCCCCGCTGGTGAGCTGCAGTCCGGGTGCTGTGCTGCTGATGTTCGCAGGGTTCTGGAAGGGGAAAGTGAATGTAAAATTTTGCTTCCAGTATTTAAGTTTGTTTAATTAAATTCCAAAATTATATTTAGTGAAATTGGTAATTCCTCATTCCTTTGTAATCTGACTGCTTTCCAAAAGACTCTTCACCCCGCACTTTTTTTCAAAAAAAAGAATTGATTTGTTAAGTGAACGAGTAATCCTAAATGGTTATGATTGTTCTTTAAGTTTTGCAAATAAATGGACGAAGATGCAATAGCGTCTTTTCAAATACCATTTTAGGTTCATTTAGGCAAGTAATTCTTAAAATTAGTTAGCTTTGTGTGTTTGTTGTGTTCTCAATTTTAATGGCTCTTGTTGCTTTTATTGCTGTTGGATATCAGGATGTGTAAAGTTAGCATGTATATTATGGTAAGATCTTGGTTTTGCCCAGTTATTCACATAATTATAAATTTATTGCTAGTACTTGTGGTTACTAATTACATGCCTACTATGAAAAACCTGTAGTGTTAGAGCAGTGCTGTGCAACAGTAACGCAGTGTGAGCCACCCAGGGAATTTTAAGATTTTTACTAGCTGCATTTTGAAAAAAAGAAACACGTAAAATTAATAATACATTTTATTTTACCTAATTTACCAAAATGTTATTTCAACATGTAGTCAACATAAAGTCATTAAGAAGATATTTTACATTCTTTTTTCCATCCTAAATCTTTGAAATCTGGCTGTATCTTACTCTGACACATTTCAGTTCGGACGGGCCACATCTCAAGTGCTCTGTAGCCGCGTGTGGCCCGTTGGCTGCCATAGTGGACATCATGGTTTCAGGGTGTCCAACCCTGTTCCACCAATATCCTTACAACTGTGTCTTTACATTTCCACGATTGGCTTTTGGTTGGTCTACGAAGCTTATGCTTGTATCTTTTAGGGATTAATTTGCGATACACTGACATGCAGCAGCAAAGAACATACAACTTCTGAACCTCATTTTCCTTTTTTAATTGAAAAGAAATGGAATTACCATAATACGAACTTTAATGTTATATATGTGTATATGTGTGTTGTGTGTGTGTACAAAAATATAAAACAGGAACTAATAGGTTATTTTAATAAATTTTGAGTTTAGTCTTACTAGGCTAGATTTGATTGTGCATTATTATTTAGAAATAAGTCATAAATTAAGTAGTTTAATATTTCTGAAGTAATTAAATTCGTTTCATACAGGTTTTTCTCATAGGCAGTAGTATTCTAATTTTTATTGAGATGTGGTAAGTCAGGTAGTGAGAGCTGCATGATATTACAGAATTATTATGGCTTGACAGGTGACAGTTTGCTCAGGCACCTGACCAATAGCAGACCTGTTCCAGTCACAGCTGGCAGAGACGAGGCAGAGCTCTTCACTCTGCCGTGCACTCAGTGAGGGATGGGCATTCCACGCCAGCACTGCCGTGGCTCCCCCACTGGGCAGAGATTGTGGTGTTCGAGTTGGAAGTAACTACCCGTGTTGACTTGATAAGTATCACCAGAGATTGCTTACAGTGCTTTCACCTCTGGATATTCATCTGTGATTTTTTTTGTTTTTCTAAAATAATTACCAGTAGAACTATAATTTCTCTGTACAGCAGTTCTATTTATTTATGACTGAGCTGGACATGAAGTGGAGGCAGGATTCACATCAGCAGAGGTGGAAGGAGAGAAGGGCATTTCAGTACAGCCAGTGAGCGTGTGTTTGCGGGAAGGTGCAGTGTCAGTGTAATGGTGACATGTTCACGGAGACGTTGCAGAGGAGTCTGTGAAGTGGGCGATGTTTACTGGAGAAGTAACGCGGAGTTGGGGCCGTGTTTGGAAGATCCAGATGCCAGCTGAACCTTGGATGTGACTTAAAATAGTCTAGATCCAGATTCTTTGCTTGCACAGCATGTTGGTCTTCCTCTAAGAGTATTTTTCTTAATAGCGTATTTCATGATACATTGTCTGACTTTTAATCAAATCTGGTTTTTGTAACCAACCTTTATAAATAGACCTTTTAGATTTTAATGGGTCTTTCATAATCATGAATGCTTATTTTCCTCAGATGAAAACCTCTTTTGTGACGAGCAGATATGAAATCAGTTCACTTGGAATTTAAAGAAGCAATTATAACTTAGAATTCAGATAAATTCTCAACGTGTAAGAAAATATTACCTGTTATATACTAAATACTGTGTCTTTTTCATTGTCCGTTACCCGATAGTCATGGATGTGAGTGTATCCTAAAATAACACATTTGGGGCCAACAGTCTGAAATGTTTCACTCTCTAACTTTCTAAGTCAGTAGTTTTACAAAGTCGTATTGCTGACTCACATGTGATGGACATATCAGTTACTTCCTAACTTACAGATGTATTCCTGCAATAAACTTATGGACTGTCTCATCTTGGGTTTTTAAAATAAGGAATTGACCAAATTGCAGTAAGTTATAAGGCAGCCTAATGAGGAAGCTGCTCTGGAAGGGACAGAGGTCCTTGTCCTCAGTCTGTGCAGGTGGCTGTGATGCAGGACGGGAAACTCCCTGCTCAGAGGGAACAAAGGCAGTCCTGTGGGAATGTAACTGAGGAGAGATTGTTATCTCCCTCGGCCCTGGGAAGGTGAGTGGGCTGGCAGGTGGCGGCAGTGAGCCCCAGAGAGGAAAGGTACAGAGAATTCGGGCACACTTGTTGCATCAGAGCCACCTGAGTCAGAACAGAGTGGGAGGACGGGAGGGGCGGCTTGGGCCTGGCATGGTGCTGTGGGAGAGGCGCAGACCTCGGCGCGGCTGCCTGGTGCAGGAGGTTGCCGTGTGTTCGGCAGCAGCTGGTAGCTGGGCAGGCCTGGTCCGCGTAGTGTCATCCGAGCTGTGCTCCCGACAGATCAGTCATGAGGAGAGAGCCTTATTTTGCCAGAATTTTTCTGAAATTTATAACGTAAACGTCAGCCTGTTTAAAGATAGGTAGTAGTGCTGTCAAATATCTGTATGCATGATCGGTTCTGCTTGGATATTTGAATTTAGACTTACTTAGCCTCCCAGTGCGTGTGGTGTCATAGATGACCTGCCTTATAATGACGTAGGATTTCAGGTCATGTGAATATTATTTGCAGTTCATATGGAGCCTGCAGTTCAAGCTTATGATTTAGTTTTCTCCTTGTGTAAAGTGGTTATGAAGTGAAGGAGCCTGCAGCTGCCCTCAGGTATGTGATTACTGGTCGCGCGAGTGAGGAAGCTGAAGCGCGCAGACACTTGCTGCGCGGCTGCGTTGTGCTGCGACCATGGAGCGAAGGCGTCTTCCTGGAGTGAGAACCGTGAGTGACAAGAGCTAACTGGTGGCGGCGCCAACTGGGCGCGCGGGGTCTTAGTGCTGCAGAGATGTAGAATAGCCGTGTCCTCACTGTCCTTAGAATTCAGTTTTGATCTTTTTGATTTCAGAAAGAAAGCTAGTTTTATTACAGTTTGTCTAAATAAGTATTTGGGACTTTCTTGGTCTTAATTAGTTGTAATCTTACTAAGCATACCAGAAATGGAGAGGGAGCCTTGATTTACTGTTTTAAAAAATATATATTTGGTGTTTTCTTATTTATAGTAGCATCATTAAAAATACTGTATGACTAGTATTATTGCTAAACATTTTTGTTGTCAGAGATGATAATTGGTTATCTTCTAAAAAGGATGGTTCTTATTTACAAGGTCAGCATTACATTAACCAAAAGATAATGCCATGTGAGGACGTAGGTGACGCGGACAGTCGGCATTCTGACATTCAGTAAGCATTGCTTTTCCATCAGGCAAGTACAGAGCAGAGGAAAAAATACCTAGTGCTTTTAGAACTTTAAAAAAACAGTCTGACCTAGCGTACCAGCTAAAAGGGAGTAATCCGGAATTTTCAGTGCTCCAGCCGGAGTCGTTCCTGGACGACTGTTAAAAAAACTCTACCACGAGAGCAAGGGTTTTGTCTGTTCATTGATGTGTGCACAGAGCTGAGGGCAGTTTCGGCACTCAGTGGATATTTGATGAATGAGGGAGAGTGTCATTAAACAGCTGAATTGTGGAACTAAATAGCTGTTCATACAGTATCTGAAATTATGGAATGTGTAAAAATTCAGTTAATTAGATTGTGTCTGAGAGAATGCCTAGTTTAGCGGGGAGGGGTAGTGGGGGGCTATGTCTTAGAAGTAATTTTCCTCAGCGTGTCTTAGGTCTCTGGATTCAAAGAAACTCAGTATTGGCATAAATGAAGTCAGGTAAAAAGCATATTTATAACTCTTTTGCTAGGGGACATGCCGAAATTCAGTAAATTGCCATTAATTGAGTGCCTACTGTATAATATCATTTTTGAAATTTTACAAAAAAGCTCAGGCTGTGCCAACTATCCCAATAATGCTTTCTGTGACAAAAGGTCTATTCAAGGATGACAGGTCGTGCTTGGCTGTGGTGTGGTGGCAATGCTGAATGAGTTCCAAAGCGCGGTACTTCTGGGCCTGGGGTGGAGACTAGCAGTGAGGTCACAGCGGTAGCCGTGCGCAGGGGTGTGTGGATGGACACAGGAGGGATATCGCGGTGGGCAGGTTGGGATGCTCAGAGGACCAGGAGCTGCTAGGGAGAATTCTTGATTTTGCCTTGTGTAGAACTTTCATGGATTTTGTTCCCAAGTATTGTAACCACATAAAATTTGAAGCATACTGCTTTCCAAACTTGAGTTGTTTTGCTAAATTAAAAAATTTTATACTGTTTTCAAAACGAGGTATGTAACAGGTGGTTTTATGCTTACAAAACATGACATGCTACAAGCTTGATTTTTTTTCCTTTCCCCTTGCCGGGGGGAAGGGAGTTGGCATCAGCGATGCCGGCCAGTCAGACCGTCCTCTGCAAGCTCAACTTCTTGACCAAAGGGAAGGGAAGTGGGAGTGGTTCCACATGAGAATTACACAGTTCCAGGATGTCGTAGAAAATGTATTTTCGTTAAGTCATTTATTGATATCACTGTCTTTACACCTTTCTGTGATATATTTTTATTTTTATGACATAATACTTCGTAACTATTGAGATGAATTTGGATTTACCTTTAGTTGTTACTTAAGAAATTATGCTGAGTTGTAGAATATTGTCAGTAATATCCAAGTAAGATTTCATGCATGATTGTTTCCTTTGATAGTTCCAATAAATTATATAAAACTTCGATTTTTATATTATAGTTGTGGTGTCCAAGTAGAATATTGATGATTCTAAAAGTAATTTTAGATGGTACTTAAGGATTTTATTATTCTTTCATAATATGTCAATTCTATGTGAATTGGGTCTTCTTGTTTTAATATTTATTTAGAGTTACTGTACATGAGTTATATTTCAACATAATCATGAAAATATATAGAAAATATAATTATTTTCTACATAATTTTCTCTTATTACCCAAGCCCCTCTTTTTGTTTGAACAGAAAGTTTTTTCTTGTTTTAAATTTTAAACGATTTGTATGAAAAGAACAAGTGTGTTGGGGGGATATAGGTAAATAATGGAATGTAAAAATATTAATGCTATAGTAAATTGCTTTTTGTGTTAAGATGATTAATAGTATTTTATGTGAGTAGATTTCAACTCACTCTTGTGGGCTCTTCAGAACTATTCTTAGTTCACTTCAGGATTCCACATCTGTTTTGTTTAGGTTTCTCATCAGCTGATTAATGAATAACTGGCTGATTTTTCAGAAGTATTTTTTTCTTCTAAATTTGGAAACATAAAATAGAAGGATTTTCTGTTAGTTTCTTTAGTTTTACCAAATTGAATGCTAATTCTGTTAGTACAGTTTTTGCATTTCTATTTTTCATATAAAAATGAGAACCAGGACTCTGCTAGAGTTATCTGTGTACGCATGGCATGGTTTTATTTTTGTTTTACTTTGTGGTGCATTTCTTAACGTGTATTTTCAATGTGGTCTTTTTACCTTGTTTCTCATAGGGTGCTGGTCAGGATAAACTGGGAATCTATGTCAAGTCTGTTGTGAAAGGAGGTGCTGCAGATGTGGTCAGTATGAGTTTTAAAGAAGCAAATGTTCAGTGTGTCATGTGTTTAACAAACGGTGTGAGATGTTCCACTGATGCTTTTCAGTTGTATGTAACAACAGGCAGGGTCTGTGGGAAGAGCCAGCATGATGCGTGCTTACCGTTGCCTGTCTTTTCCCTCCCTCCTCCTTCGCTGTCCCCACCGCTAACTCCTGTCCACACCTGTGGGTGCGCCCAGGATGGACGGCTAGCTGCAGGTGATCAGCTCCTCAGTGTGGATGGACGCAGTCTGGTTGGACTCTCTCAGGAAAGGTATGATTTATTTGTCTAAGGTTTAGTATTAGCATTTTAGGTCATATCTCATAGTAAATTTTGAAAGTAGAAGGCAAAGCATAATGCTAAAAAGTTGTGCTCTTACGACTCTTTACCTTTTTAAGTGTAAAACTCTCAGTGTAGGTGACATTTCATTTGTTACCAAATTATAAACACGTGTTTTAGTCTAGAATAATTTCTTTGAAACTGAAGAGAAATAAGTGCTTGGCACTTCTTTAAATTACTGAGTGTTATCTTACAATTCTTAACATGATAACCCGCGATGTGTTGTTTGCATGCTTTCATAGTCAGTTGTCGAAGGAGGGACATGGGCAGTGGGTAATTGTCCTCAAGACAGCACGTGAGGCCGTGGGGACCACGACTGTCATTGCAGTTGCAGTGACACAGCAGGCACTGGGCTTGCCTTTTCCTCACATGTGTGACACTCTCTTCCTAGGGCAGCAGAGCTCATGACAAGAACCAGCTCTGTGGTGACACTCGAAGTCGCAAAGCAAGGTGCCATCTACCACGGCCTGGCTACCCTCCTCAACCAGCCGTCCCCCATGATGCAGAGAAGTAAGGACAGCGGTGGGTCAGTGACCGCACCAGGGGTAGCACATACCATAGCCAGGTAGCCGGGTGCTGTGCAGTTTATAGTCATGACCTCTTTTCATAATCCACGCCTGTGGAACAGGCACTAGTGATAAAGAAACTGAGGGTGAGAGCACTGAAGCTTGATTCCCAGGTACTGCTGGAGCCAGGATTCAGATGTTGGCCAGGTTCCCCTCCCTGTCCACAAGACCCATTTAACTCCCCCCGACGGAGCTGACTGGCTGCTGGCGAGCTTCCGTAGGCCCAGCACAAAGGAGGCGCTCAGCCAATAAGACAGCAAATGGATGGATGTTCAGTTTTTATAGACAAATCGTGATACAAAGTCTTTAAGGAATGAGTTCAGTTCTCTTGCAGAATATATATGTATGTATTCATCTGTACATGAGTAGTTATTTTAGTCCTGCATGTGCTGAGATGAAGCATGATAATGTGTATGTGGCCATGCTTCACTTAATGATAGGGATAGTTTCTGAGAAATGCATCCTTTGGTGATTTTGTCCTCGTGCGGACATCATCGCACTCACCTAGACGGCACAGCTTACTACACATCTGGACTGTGTGTGTAGCCTGTTGCTCCTGGGCTGCAAACTGTGCTGCATGTGACTGCGCTGAATACTCTGTAGGCAGCTGTAACATAGCGGTAAGGATTTGTGTATCTAAATGTAAGTTAAACGTAGAAAAGGTACAGCAAAAATGGAAGTGTAGTAAAAGATAAAAAAATAACCATGTAGGAGATAAGAAATGGTACGTCTGTATAGGGCATTTACCGTGAATAGGATTTGCAGGACTGGAAGCTGCTCTGGGTGGGTCGGTGAGCGGTGAGTGGATGTGAGGGCCTGGGACGTTACTGCGCACTGCTGAAGACGCTACGGACACTGCACACTTAGGTTACGTTACGTCTGTAACAGAATGTTCTTTAGTGATAAATGGACCTTAGCTTGCTATAACTTTATAACTTTTAAACTTTTTTAACTTTTTTGGCTGGTTTATAATAACACTTAGCTTAAAACACAAATACATTGTTCAGCTGTAAAAACATTCTTTCTTTATACTCTTACTCTGTAAGCTTTTTCTATTTTTAAAATTTTTATTTTTTATATATTTTTTTACTTTTTAAACATTTTAGTTAAAAACTCACACGTAAACACTGATCAGCCTGGGCCTGCGCAGGGTCAGGATCAGTCAGTATCACTGTCCTCCACCTGCACCTCTGGTCCCACTGGGAGGTCTTCAGGGGCAGTGACGTGCTTGGAGCTGTCGTCTTCTGTGATAACAGCCACCTTCTGGATACTTCCTAGAGGATGTGTCTGAGGCTGCTTTACCCTTAACTATTTTTATAAGTAGAAGGAGTATACTCTAAAATAATGATAAAAGGAATACTATAGTAAAAACATAAACCAGTAACACAGTCATTTATTACCATCGAGTACTGTGTACTGCACATTATTAGATATGCTATATTTTTATGCCACTGGCATCAGGGTACAGTAGCTTACATCCGCATCACCAAAACCGCGTGGGAATGCATTATGCTACAACTTTACAACAGCTGCAGCATCATTAGGCAACGGGAATTTTTCAGTTCCATTAAAATCTCATGATAACCACTGTTGTGTATGTGGTTCATAGTTGACTGAAACACTGTTATTCAACACTTGACTATAAAAAATCACTTTATATAAAAACTCAATTATTTAAATAAAATAATTTATTTGTGGGAACTAGTTTTTTAACTATGTAAAAAAAAATCTCAGAATAAAATCAACATAAATTTAGTACTTTTTTTTTTGAGATATAAGGTACTCGCTGTATTGCCCAGAGCAAGAGTGCAGTGGCATCACCATAGTTCACTGCAACCTCAAACTCCTGGGCTCAGGAGTTCCTCCTGCCTCAGCCTCACGAGTAGGTGGGATTGCAGGTGTACTTGTAGAGATCGGGGTTTCCCTGTTGCCCAGGCTGGTCACAAATTCCTGGCCTCAAGCAATATTCCTGCCCCAGCCTCCCAAAGTGCTAGGATTGCAGGCATGAGCCACCTCACTTGGCCAGTTTAGGACTTTTAATAGAAGTTCAGACACCACAGGAGAAAACCATTGTGATTCACATTCTCTCTTAAATCTTTGTTTACCTTCCAGGTCATTCTTAATATGCTTTGCTAAATGTGTACGTAGCCTTCTAAATATAGGCCTTTATAGCTCCCTTCTCCAAAAGTCAGAATTATACAAACAATAGCAACAACAAAGGTACCAGACAACCTGGAACTACTGTTTCTTGTAACAAACAGAGGATATCCCAACAAAACCATGTGTCATATTGTTGGCCTTGACTCAGCATGTTTTTTACTTTTCTGTGACATAGAACTTAATATCTTGGTTGTCTGATTTCTTGGTTTAGAGTCACCGAAGGGAAGGAAACCAGAATGTGAATTTGAAATCAAAGAGGAAAGCTGTTAAAAGTAGATAATAAACCAGGGTTAGCAAGAAGATTGGAAAACTGAAAAGTAACAAAGAACAGAATGATCACGTTTTATGGCTCTCCATGGTGACAATAACCCCAGTAACCCTCAGTGACTAAAAACATTTGCAGTTTCATTTAAGAAGTGAGGAAAGTGTATTTAAGTTTTAAAAAAAGTTACTTTAAAATGGTTAGACTTGTTACTTAATATGGTTAAGTTTCAGTTAATGAGAAAATAAGCTTTGAAAGTGTACGTTTTCCCATGAATACCAGTTAAGTAAAATGTTTTCTTTATTTTTGGCGTATTTATTCGAAAGTTGTTTTAGATTCTATAGAAAGAATTTACCTTTATATGAAAATCACTTTATTTTTTTGCTAAGGACAGTTCTTACGGAATTTTAAATATTTGTAGATTCATCTTTCTTTTAAAGCTATTCTAGGTGTTGAAAATAGAATAAAATCTTGAACAAATGAAGAAACACTGAATGTACTTTGATTTCAGTTTCAGATCGTCGTGGCTCAGGTAAACCCCGACCAAAGAGTGAAGGTTTTGAGCTCTATAATAATTCAGCTCAAAATGGTTCTCCTGAGAGTCCTCAGCTGCCCTGGGCAGAGTACAGCGAACCAAAGAAACTGCCTGGTGATGACAGACTGATGAAGAACAGGGCTGATCACCGCTCCAGCCCCAACGTGGCGAGTAAGAGGACACCCCATCTCACTGCCGAGTACCCCTGATGGTCAGGAGCGGGGGTGGGCAGTTGGTGGTTTGGTAATTATGAAACTTAAATTATTACCCGAATATATTGGCTAACTAGAACATGGTTTCCATAAGGGACATCATAATTAACATTTCTCTAACAGAATTAAAAACTAAGAGGGAAAACCTTTGGTTCAGTTGATTCTCTGAGCAAATACGTCGATATTGTGTCTAGCAGGAATTGGCAAATTACCAATAGGAACTAAAATGTTTTTTACCCTTTTAAAGAGTTAACAAAAAGAATAATAATAGACAGATATGCAACAGGAGACACAAGGCTTGCCAATGATAAAGTGTTTACCATCTTGCCCTTTACCGAAAATGTTTACCAGTCCTGGATAAAACTAGGCCTATAGATAAAACTCTGTAGCTCTAGGTTCTGATGAGTTAAGAAGTGGGTGTGGACGTGAGACCTGATTTCTCACATGCCTTGTTTTTTGTGTCTCTGTGCTAGACATCTCACAACAGTGTGAAGACGAATGAGACCCTTAAATTTCATCTTACATGTGGTTTGTTTATTCAATAGTAACTTCTTTCCCACTGACATTTTACCAGATCAGCCTCCCAGTCCTGGAGGAAAAAGTTCATACGCTTCGGGAACAACAGCAAAGATAACGTCTGTCTCCACTGGAAACCTCTGCACTGAGGTCTGAGAAATAAGCAGAAGACTTTCCCTATACTTTAATATTTGGGTTTCCCTTGACATATCTAGGTTATCTAATAAGATTTTTTTTTTCTGAGACAAGGTCTCACTATATTGCCCAGGCCAGTCTCAAATTCCTGGGCTCAAGCGATCCTCCTGCCTCAGCCTCCTGAGGAGTTGCTAAGACTGCAGGCACAAGCCACTCTCCCTGGCTAATTTTTAAAAAAAATTTTTAGAGACCAGGTCTTGGTATGTTGCCCAAACTGATTGCAAACTCCTGATCTCAGGTGATCCTCTCCCCTCAGCCTCTCAAGTAGCTGAGATTATAGGCATGAGCCGTTGTGCCTGGCTTAAGTTATCTAATAAGATTATTACTGCTATACAAGTTATCGTTGAGGATACTTCCTAAATTTGCAGCATTTAATCTTTTGATTTTTAATATGTTATTCTGGTTAAATTAGTTTTAAATTAAGTCTGAGCAAAATAAAGTATTTTTCATTATTCTCAGTATAGGATCAAACACTTTTTAACATAGTGTTTAATGTATATACTGTTTTTTGTATTTTAAAACATATCATTGGAAATTAAATTAGTCTTTTGTAAACAGCTCACTTTTCTTTGTTCTTCACATTTTACAGGAGCAGACTCCTCCACCTAGGCCTGAAGCCTACCCCATCCCCACTCAGACGTACACCAGAGAGTATTTTACCTTCCCGGCTTCCAAGTCCCAAGACCGGATGGCTCCTCCTCAGAACCAGTGGCCAAATTACGAGGAAAAGCCGCATATGCACACAGACAGTGATCATTCCAGTATTGCCATTCAGGTTAGAAATAAGGCATTCTGCAAGCTTTTGTCAGTTCTCAAAGGAGTAAGATAGACCCGGGGACAGTGAAAACTGAGTGACTTTTGAGACACACTTGATATTTTCTGTGGAGCAGGAGTCTTGTCCTCGTACTCTTTCCTTTCATCATTTCATGGTTAAGTCTGAGGAATAAAGGGAATAGGACAGAATACTTAATAAGAAAAAGGATTCTTTCATTTCAGGATATTATGGGGCTACAAAAATCAATTCATGATGGATAACAGACTTAAACATAAGGCAGGAAACCTTCGGAGTCCTAGAAGAAAATGTAGGGAAGACTGTTTCAGACATCAGCCTAGGCAAAGAATTTATGAAGAAGACCCCCAGAGCAATCACAGCGGCAATACAAAGAAAAAGGATTCTTTGTTCTTTTGATGTTTGATTAATGAAATGTTAGTAGTATAAGGCCTCACAGTTTTTAAGGCAGGGTTTGCTGATTCTGGGAGTGAGAAACGAGAATCCAAATGTTTTGCACACCGTTTTTGTCGGGCTGTGCCTCCCTGTGGAGCTCATGGCATGGTCGGGAAATGAGATAAATTCAGCACAGTATGGTCAGTGCTGCTGGGGAGGTGGCTCCAGCTGGGTGACAAGCTGTCTCGAGCTCCTGGGTGACATTACAGCTGTCTGCACGGAAGAGCTGTGAGGTGGAGGGCGGAGGCACAGAGCTGTGCAGCTGAGCAGAAGCCCCGGATCAGCGTGAAGGGAGCAGACAAGTGGAGCCAGACGGAAGGGCGACGGGACTGCTGAGGAGTTTGGACTTTGACCACATCAGTAGAGAGGAGATGCCAGTCTGGGCAGTTAAGCTGGGGAGCATTACCAAGTGTGTTTTTCTTTTTAGAAAGATAACTGTTTACACTGTGAATGATTAGGAGAAGAAATTCAAGGTGCTTAAAAATAGGTACAGTCTAGGATATGTAACATGCCCTGGATAGTAAACAGATAAAGGAATTCTGAAGATAATCATTCTTAGATTAGAGTGGTCAGAAAAGACTAAATTTAGAGTTGAGATGGGATGTGAGCTGAGCCTTGAAGGATGAGAAGAACAGGCAGAGGAGGGAGAGGATTGCACTCCCAGGAGACAGGATGAATACAGATGGAAGGAGCCTGGGTGCTGAGGGCAGAAAGTGGGTTTCAGGCCACAGATCTCGGCCACCACGAGATTTCGCCTTGTCCTGTTGTCAGTCTGCTGGTCCATCCTGCCTGTTCCCTAGGTGGGCCCGATTATCTGCAGCAGCCCAGGCCTGCGAGTGTTGAGTACCCTCCTTCACCGTTGCCCTGCTAGGGTGCCACGAGTTTTTTGAAAGCAAGCCGGAGTTGGCTGAGAGGAGATACCTTTCTCCAGATTTCACTTTCAAAATAATTTCATGCCCTAGTTCTTCTAGCATATTTTGTTAGACCTTAGGAAAATCTGCTTCCCGTATGTCAAGGCAACCCAATTTATAAAACATGTATTGAATCCACTTTCATGCACATTCTCTCCTGTTTTATGGGAGTAGCATTATTAAGTCTTCGCACTTATAGTATGTAGCTGCTGCCATTTGCTTCCACCTCACAAGACAGATAAATAATTCCTAGAGGAGGAAGTTGGGAAATGGAGAGGCCAGGTATTGAAATGACCAAGAATTATGATAGGACTTATGGGGGGTACCGCAGTGAATTCTTGGCAGAGAGCAGCAGCGTGGCGTGGTCCCCGTCCCAGAGCAGGGGGACATCAAGATATTTAATGATGCTTTTTGTGGTCCCTAGATTTTGTACCCTGGGAGGAGGTACAGAACTGTCTCTGTGTACAAAGTAAAGCTATAGCAAAATGTTAGGAGTGATAATTCAGCTTTTGTTTGTTTGTTTGAATTTTTAAGGAAAAGGAAACAGTTTGTTTTCCACATTTACATTTTTAATTTTACTCATTAACATAGAGGGAAAAAGATGTTTGATTCAGACATCACAGTGATTGTTTTTTATCGGGAGGGACCATTCTCAGTCCTGCCGTCTTTCAGACTCCAGGACAGCCTCTGAGAAAGCGTGTGCATTCCGATCCCTCTCTCTCAGACACGCACAATTCTGTGTCCCACAGATTATACACTGCGTTTTACACGTTTTCAGGCTAGAGTGGAGGTACCGCAGATGTGTAGGACTTGCCGGTGCCTTGCCATGCGCAGCTCTGTCAAAGCTCACAAAGCCAGCACTCAGCTTGTGAAGATGAAGCCATGCATGGATAAGATGGTTAAGGTTTAATAATTACTCCAACAATGATTAGAAAAGCAATGTTGATCTTTGTCTAATTAGACCAGATACACTTACCTCTTGGAGTCCGAGTCACGTGGCTGGCCCTGTGCTGCAGACTTGGCGACAGGCCGTGCTGTGGGAGTGGGAAAGGGCACAAGCTGTGAAGGGCCCGAGTTTCATTTTTTGTTTTTTTTTTTTGGCCAGTGATGCAGAGAGAAAGTACAGATTTCCCTTCTTTTTACAGATAAATTTACCGTTATTCCACATTACCAATGAGCTATAGGACGTCTCAGCCTCTCTTCTGTATACTCACGTAACAGTTTTTCCAGTTTTTTCCTCCCGGAAGATAAAATGCTTGTGAATATTTAGGAATTTCTTCTGGTAAATGGCAGAAGTGCAATAGTTCTTCTTTTTTTCCAGCGTGTTACGCGTTCCCAGGAAGAACTTCGAGAAGACACAGCCTACCAACTGGAGCGGCATCGGGTGGAGGCCGCGATGGACCGCAAGTCCGACAGCGACATGTGGATAAACCAGAGCTCCTCGCTGGACTCCAGCACCTCCAGCCAGGAGCATCTGAACCACACGTCCAAGTCGGCCACGCCTGCGTCCACGCTCACCAAAAGTGGCCCTGGCAGGTGGAAGACCCCGGCCTCTGTTCCGCCCACCGCGGTGGCCGCCTCCCAGCCCGTGCGGACAGAGCTGCCGCCGCCGCCCCCGCCGCCCCCCGCGCACTACGCGGGTGACCTGGACGGAGCCCCCCTGGATTTGCCGCTGCCGCCCCCCCCTGCCAGCCAGCTGGGCCCCCAGTGTGCACCAGCGGAGCGCAGGAGGCGGGAGGAGCACCAGCGCTGGTATGAGAAGGAGAAGGCCCGCCTGGAGGAGGAGCGCGAGAGGAAGCGGCGCGAGCAGGAGCGCAAGCTGGGCCAGATGCGCTCACAGGCGCTGCCCGCCCTGCCCGCCCTGGCCGCGCCGCCAGCGAGGCCGGAGAAGCCCGCTGCGCTCCCGAGGCCGCAGGACACGGTCATCCGCGAGCTGCAGCCCCAGCAGCAGCCCCGCACCATCGAGCGCAGGGACTTGCAGTACATCACGGTCAGCAGGGAAGAGCTGTCCTCTGGGGACAGCCTGTCTCCTGACCCCTGGAAGCGCGACGCCCGGGAGAAGCTGGAGAAACAGCAGCAGATGCACATCGTGGACATGCTGAGCAAGGAGATCCAGGAGCTGCAGAGCAAGCCGGACCGCAGCGCCGAGGAGAGCGACCGCCTGCGGAAACTCATGCTGGAGTGGCAGTTCCAGAAGAGGCTCCAGGAGTCAAAGCAGAAGGACGAGGATGACGAGGAAGAGGAGGACGACGACGTGGACACCATGCTGATCATGCAGCGCCTGGAGGCTGAGCGAAGAGCCAGGGTAAAGGGGAGATGCCTCGGTTGTGCCATGTGGTCCCCGGTTCAACCTGTGTGTCTGTTAGAGGGAGCCGCCCCCGGTCTCCATGAGGGTTTGGAAGGCCCTGGGCAAATGTACTCAGTGTATGTGCCACTGTGGGCCCAGGGCCCGCAGAAATGAGCCAGGCTAGGTGAACCTTTTTGAGACATGTGCTTTGACAATTTTAATACAATTCAAGTGGAACTGTATTGTTTTAATTAGCAAACTCTTAGAGTTATCCTTCTCATTAACACTTCAGTTGAGAAAGCAAGTATTTGTCAGTAACCAGTAATAAGCTTGATCAGGGGTTGGCAGATTTTTCAAGGGCCAGATAGTGGATACATTCGGCTTTGCAGGCACGTGGACTCTGGCAGCCACTCAGCTCTGCTGCTGGAGCACAAAAGCAGCCCCCTGGCACGTGTAAACGCAGGGCGTGGCTGTGTGCCAATAAAACTTTATTTACAAAAACACACGGCAGGCGATTTGCTGGCTCCTGCTCTCGATTAGCAGCACCTCTTGGTGGTTAACAAAACAAACTGTTCCGATGGCCAGATTTAAAGTCATTACTGGAAGTGAGGTCTCCATGGTCGTTATACTGTTGATGAAGCAAGTATTTATTAAATTAGTAAGCAATTATGTTTCAACTGCAGTGCAGAGATATTGGTAACTTTTGATTCTGTCCATATTTCTCTGTATTATAAAAATGATTTGTTCTTTTTGTTCCATATAAAAGAACAAAAGTAAAATTTAAATTAGTTTAATGTAACAAATTGTTAAAATTCAAAATTTTTGATGAATGCAAGATATTACCCCATAAAGGGAATTATCAACAGAGGCGTTTATCAATAATTTGTGGAGAGTGCTACTGACCATGATGTGTTAATGAGTTTTAGTGATTTTTTGTTTGCTTTAAACACAGTGCAGTAGGAGAGATAGCCAAAAGCCATGTCCTTTTTGTCTTTTGGATTTTGTTCCTAATTTCAGCTCTTTTTTGATGCTGTCTGTGCTAAAGTTCTAATCCAATAGCTGTCAGGTCAGACACTTCACTCTCCCCACCTGTGGCGAACTTAATCAGGGTGGCGACGGTGCACACAGAGCTCGGCAGCGCGGTCCCTTTCCATTTTGCTCTGTGAATTTTTCCTGAAAAGTCTCTCTGACACATACATGTCTTAACATTATTATATTAATATCCCAGCCAAACTTACATGTATCTTTGCCCCGAATCTAGCGCAACTATTACATTTTTTATTAGTATTTTTGTTAGTGTTTTTCAAGACATCAGTAGTGAGCTTCCTTAAGAATAATTGTATTCACTGTGAGAGCTATTTTATTTGAAAGAGAACTATCTGATTAATAACTAAGTGCTGCACTTTTGCCGTAAAGGTGCTTTGAGTAACTTTTCACCTGCTGTCGGAACTCTCTGGCACTCGGTTGTGCCAGCTGCTGTCGTGCTTGCCACGGCAGGGACGTCCCCTCTGCTCCAGCGTGTCTGTCCTGGGCACGTTAAAATGGATCTGTCAGAAACTCGAACACATGCACGGCCTTGTGTCGCCCACCCTGGAAGACAAGGCCGGGGTGCTCTGCCTCTGCCGTCCGCGGCCAAGGAGCAGACGGTGTCAGCAGTTTCCACAGTTACGCCTCTGTCCTGACAAGGGTGAAAAATTAGCGGCTGCAGGGCAGAATTTCTGTAATTAATGCCTTTCTGTGAAACTAAATTTTTATTAGGTCTGTCAGAGTTTTTCCAAATGGTTAAAACACTGAATATTTTAAAGCCTTTTAGTATGAATGATGGTATTTGGAAAGTTTCTTATAATAATTTAGTAAAAAGTATTTGGTTTTTGGTCATTAGTTGTATGAGTCTCCAAATAAGAGAGCTGAAAGAAATTTTGCTTTTTTTTAGTTTCTGTGTATCTTAATGATGAAACTCAAGTATTTAATACCATGTGGATATTTTTTTATTTCTGAATACTAGAAATTAGTCTGTAGTTTTTTTTCTCGTCAGGTTGTCTGAAAACAGATGACGCATGATAGCAACAGAATATGCCAATGGCAGAATACGGGTCGAAACCTAACTTTTTTTTTTCACGCTTCATCTTTCTTTGTTTTTCCTTCTCTGTTACCTGCAGCAGACTGCTATGCCAGCAATCTCTGTTCTAGATTTGGTATGTTCTTGTTTCTTTCCCTTCGGTACTTTTTTCCTGTCTTGATTTTCTTTTTTCTTTTAGTGGTGATTATTTTATGTTTTCAGTAGATTCAGTTCTCCTTAGGGGTGTCCTAGATCAGGAGATGTAGTCATGTGACTCTCTAGAAGCATGCTTTGAATGTTACTAGATGTAGATACTCTCTGCTTTTCTCCGTTAATTTTAAGTGTTACTGTTTGTTTATGGTTTTGACCTTTTCTCAGTTTTAGTCATAAATTGAGTATGTGTTTTCTTATGTAGTCATAAATACATGAGCAAAAGAAATAAATTTTGCCATGAGTAATCTATTTTATTCTTGTTACGTTAGAAATACATTTTAAATATCCAGTTGTTAATGAACTCAAAACTGTCTAGGATGTCACTGTTGGTAGAGCAAGAGAGGTTTCCACTGTGTATGTATGCTGTGTTTTCTTTAATACTATCACCTGGATTTTAGTTTAGTTTATCAGCCATGCCAGTTTATATTAAGGTCACAGTCTGTTGTAAATTCCACGTGTTCATTGTCAGTACTGGGGAAATTTGCTTGGTCATTTAGTGCCCATTATGCTTGTGTGCTGTATCTGTGTCACCTGCTAGACAGTTATGTTCTGGCTGATGTATTTATATTAACTTTAAGGCAGATTTATTCTTAGTCAACTTCTAAGTGATATAAAGCCAATACTTTAAAAATCCCTGAATTAAGGTTTGACTTTAATAGGCCTTTTCGCCAAATAATAGTTCTCCCCTGCCTTCCAGAAATTTAAATATCACAGTGACAGTAGTACCCTGTAGGGAAGCTTTTCTTATGGACATATCACCTCCTTGGTGATTAGAAGACATATTTTTTGAGCTCTGTACTAGATTCGAAAGTATACATTTTTTCTCCCTAATTTGTTGTGTATTAAGGTGTATGTAGGTGTAGTTGGAAAATATTCATCAAATGCAGTCATGTCTTTGTATGTGATATTTAACAAATATTTGCTTAGCATCCTTCACATGGAAGGCACTGACCCGAGGTGTTGTCTTTAATATACTAGCCAACTGTAAGGCCCAAAGAGGATTGTTTATGCTGTGAAGAATTCTATAACAGATGAACAGTAATCTTAACAATAATGGTTGCACCAAGATTTTTATTCCACAAAAATAATCTCAAGCTTTTCTTTCTTTAAGAGATAATTTGAGTATTAATATTGATCTTAACCACATGTTTCTGAGCATTTCTTAGCCTAATTTCCCAGTAAGTGTTAATATAATATTGTTAACATCATTATTTGTGGAATTCCTATGATGTCAGGACGGGCAGGTTGGCCTGGGAGAACCTCTTGTGTTAAGATATTAGTCCTCTCCTGCAATAGGAAGAGTAAGGGCAGGTACGTGGCCGTACAGGGAGTGACAGTACGGTGTTGGGTTCTTAAGCTGTTTTTTTAGGCACGTCACAGGACTCAGGTGCCTGAAGCGGTGAGTGAAGCAGGTCTCTTCCTGTTTGGCAGCAGCTGGGTTTCTGGGTTTCGTATGGTTGGAGGGCTGGCTGCCTAGGCTGGTTTCCGTCTCTGGTTTCTCTGCGGCCTGTCATCCCAGTTGGCCCAGGGTCTGCCTTCTTCCTCCATCTGTGCTCACTCCAGGTCTGTGACAGTGGTACCATGCTGATGCCAGCGACACTCCCATTTTCTAGTGCAAACCACACATATGCCGAAGATTCATTATACCCACCTGTCCATGTAACATCTCCACATGCAGTCCAATAAGACTTCTCAGATGCAGCATATTCAAAACGGAATCCCTCCTGTCCTCTGTGCACCCTGCATTGCTGGTCACTCTGCCTTCCCCTTCCCCGTCAGTGACTGTTCGTATCGCTAGGCCGAGGAACCTCACAGTCATCCATGACTCCTTTTTTCTCTCTGTTCAGGAAGTCCACTGGCTTTACTTCCTCAGAATGTGACACTTCCAAGCACCCCTGACCTGAGGTGCGATCCTTTCCTGCGTGGGTCCCTGCAGGAGCCTGGCTGGGCCCCCCAGTTCTGTCCTGGTCCCTTCACAGGGCATGGTCAGCATACACGCGGCCGTCCCATGAGAATGTCCTCTCACAAACCTCAGAAGTGAGGCTCCCTTCACTTAGACTTTTTGACACAGGTGCTGTTTGGTCTCTCCAGGCCCCATCTCCTCCTTCACGCCCTCACCCACTTCCCTCTAGCCTGCCTGTCACCCTTAGTGTCCCTCCATGTGCTGGGCCAACCCCTTCCCTGGGGTGCCTGTGGCTGGCCCCCTCACCCCATGTACATCTCGCGCAGACGCACCTTTCAGGGAGGCTGCCTGCCTGTGCTGCTCCACTCCTAGCGCTGTGTGTCTCTGTTCCGTGCTTGGATGTTCTAGACACGTTACTCGTCGTTGTGTGCGTGTGCCGCTCCTGGGTAGCTTGTGTCTCCGTGGGATTAGTGGCCTTTTTCTTTCCCGGTTTCGGGGAGAGTTCTGGTGTGTGGTTGGTGGTCAGGGCACGAGTGAGTGGAATGGGATCCCAGGTGGGGCCTTTCCAGGTAGCTTGCACCTCCTTGCGATTAGTAGCCTTTGCCCAGGTTTCTAGAAGAGTTGTCGGCAGTCAGAGGTGTTGAGTGAGTGGAACGGGGTCCCGGGGCCAGTCCCCAAGCTCCCAAAGGTGTGGGTCCTTCGCTACTGTCAGCAGCCCAGGAGTGAAACGGTTACAAGGTGGTCCCCATCTTACTTCCCAAGGTGGTGTATGTTCCTGTTCACATCGAGCTGTGCTTGCCAGAGAGGCCCCTCAGCGCCACGTTACCACGAAGCACCTGTGTCCTTAGGCCTTTCCCTTAGATCCCTGGGCAGATCTGTCTGCTCGCCTCCCCCCCGCCCCCGGCACAGTGCTCTGCCCTGTCTGCAGCACCTGTCTCTAGCTTGTCTGGCCTGTTCAGTCAGATCTTCGGGGGCTTCACCACAGCTGTGGATTTTGCCTGGCTGAGTCCCAAGGCCAACAGCCAGCCCTTCCCCCTCCCAGTGGGACGTGTGGGACTTGTGCCTCCAGGCTGACAAATAGTTGCATGTGTTACTCTCATTTCCTCCTAACAAACCCAGCGTGTGAGAGATTTGCCCAGGATCACGAAGATCGTGTGAGAGTCAGGGCTCTTCCAGCCCAGCATGTGAAAGACTCAGCCAGTACAGGCACGTCCCCTAACCTGAAAATCTGGAATCCGAAATCCTCCACGTCCGAAGCTTTCTGAGTGCTGACATGACTCCGTAAGTGGAACGTTCCACACCTGGCCTCACGTGATGGGTGGTGGTCAGAGCTTTGCTTTATGCACAAGTTATTTAAAATAGTATGTAAGATTACCTTCAGGCTGTGTGTATAAGGTGTATATGAAACATAAATGAATTTTTTGTTCAGACTTGGGTCCCATCCCCAAAATATCTCATTATGTATGTGCAAATATTCCAAAATCCAGAAAAGTTCCAAAACAGAAATGCTTCTGGTCCCAGCATTTTGGATTAGGGATACTCAGCTTGTTTCACATAGATCAAGTGAGAGTCAAGGTTGTAACCAGAATTTTCCAAGCTCATAGTAAGTACTCTTTGTACAACATGAAAATATCTGTTTTTTTTGTAAAACTATGTTAGTAGGAGCCATCTATCTGGAAATGTCTTTGGCCTGGCAGTCTCCCAGTGACCGGCCTCAGCTTTGTCTTGTTACCACATTTTGATGGGTCGTCTGCTGACTCAGCTACCACGAGAGCTCACAGGAAGAACTACCTCCTCGGGGTAATACCAGGGAAGAAGTGTTTTCAGAGATTTCAGTGCTCTGTTTTCCTCCGTGAAACGCAAGCTGGGTCTTCCCACACACGTGGGGTGTAGACTGTGAGCACAACCCTCTTTCAGCATCGCAGGTGGGGAAGCCCGTGGAAAGTGTAAGCCTTGTAGACATTTCAAGCAAGCGTTAGCAGGAAGCCTAGTTTGAGAATTACGCCTTCAGAGAGAGCTATGTGTAGAAAATGGGACTGTGTTTCACCTATTCAGATTGAGGTACTCTGGAACGACAGTGGCTGTGGCAGAGTGTCAGAGCCATAGGACAGTTACGGTGCGTCTTCTAGAAGGGCCAGCTTTACTCAAGGAGTAAGGAAGGTATCTTCGTATTAGAGCTAATATGTACATACTGTGGAGCAGAAAACAAGATCTGTAGGATTGTGTGCGATAAAATGGTTACTGGCTGAAGTGTGTGTTGTGGGCTGCTTTGAGCCACACCCTCCTACTCGGGGGTCACTCTGTTTAGTGCCTGCCACTAGGGTATTGCAGTGGCTAAGCTCTAGATCTTATACCTTCTGATAAAATTGTCGTTTTCTTTAAATTAAAAAAAAAAGGAGAGTGTATGTGCTGTGCTGAGAGAAGGAAGCTGTCGTTTAACTGGGTGCCGGGTGCTATTGTGGTGGTCTCCTCTCAGTCAGTTAATACAAACTACTGTTCAGAGAGAGGACTCTGTTTTCCTGATGAGGAAATCGACCCCTACGACAGGGAGTGGACCTTGGCTTGGATAAACAGTTGATGAGCTGCAGAGCTGGGTTCTGCATGAGAGCGTGAGACCCATGCAAACCGGGTCTCATGGTACCAAAGGCAGTGAAAACGTCAAAAAGCGAAGGCTATCTCTTGACCCTGTTTATGTTCAGATATACGTTAATATATCTTTGTGGTACAAAATTATAAATACACGGATCTCACCATGTATTTTTTTTAACCTGAAAATACCTGTTTTGGGAAATGTGGACTGCCAGTGTAGCGGGCCTTGGTGCCAGCTTCCATAGTGGCTTTGAAATCCCAGCGTAGTTCTTGATTTAGAGTAACTTTTATTCTGGACTATCTTGATTCCTCAGGTAATAGTTCATTTGGGTTTTGTTTTGTTTTATCTATTCTGATCTCCTCCAGATACTACTTCCTACAAGTCTGCTTTGGTAGCATGTGACTTTTCATTCTTCTAATCAAAGTGTTAATGTAACAGGCAGTTAGTCACTGGATTGCAGAGTGGTTAAATTTGTTAAGTTAAAGTACCCTGTAACTGTTGCTGATTGTAAGTAAGCCATACCGCTCAAGGTACTGTTTTGAGCTGTTCTTTTGAGTTAATTAAGAGCTTCTCATTTCTCTCACTAGTGCTTTGTGAGGGGAGTAAAGCAACATATCTTTGAAGAACAAAACAATTTATGATTTGGAAATGGAAATACGCGATTTAGCCAAAGAGTGGAAAGAAACTGCCTTGATTATAATAGCAGTGGTTAATTTGCCTTCTTTTAAGAATAGTAATGAACTCAACACAAGGAAGAAGGCTCCTTGCTTATTGCAGTCCAGATTTAGGAGAATAAAGGTTTTAAGAGAAAATGCCCGTTTATGGATGTATAAGACAGCATTTTTACTTCTCATTATGAGAGTTGTTCTGATTTCTTAAAATCGTACTTCTATTTAATTTTAAAAAACTAATTGGCTATGTCAGTGTGTAATACTGTAGAGAACTTATTTATTTATTTTTATGTCGGAATATTACGGGGGTACAAACATTTTTGTTACGTATAATGCCTTTGCCTTGCCCCAGCCAGGACTACGAGCGTGCCCTCCCCCATTCGGTGCGCTCTGTATCCATTAGTTGTGAGCTTACCCCCTACACACACACACGCTGCAAATTAGCACAACCCCTATGGAAAGTAATTTGGAGATATCTCAGAGACTAATTTTTAATTAGGGCTAGAAAGTATAACATACATTAGTTTGTGCTTTGTTGGATAAGGGAAAAGCCTCTGTTTCATTAATGCAGTTTTACATTCTACCTAAAATTACTTTTCCGTAGAATATTTAATGTTCTCAATTGCTCTTTTATTTTGTTATGTTTATTTGGATGCTGTTTTTCATCGTTTATACTGATGGCTGGAATTCTTGCTAATACTCCCAGCGCTGGCTGCAGTCCCTGTGCGGGGAGCACCCAGGAGCTGCGGCTGGTTCTCTCCATGCTGCAGAGCCGGGCGCTGCGGGCTCTTCCCCTTGCCTCCTGCTCCTTACTCAGAGCATCTACTGTAGAACCTCACAAGAGACAATGACCCTAACAGCTCTTTTAGGCTTATACGTAGGTTGCACCAAAGAGAAAGTGAGATTGTCTTTTTGAGAAGACAGTTCTGTTTTCTGAGATGTTTTATTATTGTTTGCTGACATGAAAGCCTAATAACACAGGTTAATGTCTTTCCCACTAGATACAGTATTTTTTTCCCACCGAAATCAAGGACGAGTAAAGTTATTAGATTTCTGTTTTTTAAAAAAATGCATACAAACACAATTCAAATCCAGAAGTTAACATTTTGTATTTTTGCTTTAAACCATTAATAGACAAACTGGTAGTTCTGTTGAAACTGAAACACAGGGATTTGTGTTTGGGATATGTAAGGGATTCCTACAGTGGCTAGAGAGTGCGCTGGATGACTTTGAGTTCCATTTTAAATTTAGAAATGCTGGGTCAGTGCCTCGATGCCGTGTGGCAGCACAGCCGCGGCCGTGGCAGGTCTGTGCCGGATGAGTGAGTGGAAATGCAGTGTTCAGAGGCACCCTTGCCTGAGGCTTGGAGGACAGAAGTAGCTGTGTGTCGAGATGGCAAACAGGAAGAGTTTTAATCTGTTCTGCACTGGTGGTTAATCCAGGGTTCCTTTTTAGCAAAGATACTTCCAACCTATGGTGCATAGAGATGTGACCAGGAGGATAAAGGAGCTAAAAACCGAAAAGAATAGACTTAGAATTTTGAAGACATCCTTAAATATTTTAATGATACGAAGGAAACGTATTAAATTTTGTGTCGTTTCAAAAAGGCAGAACTTGAATGAGCAAAAACAGAAAAACAATCAGGTAATGACTTTCCGACCAACATAGGAACGTCTTGACCGGTTGTTCCCTGAACACGGAGTGGGCCGCACTGAGAGGTGGGCAGTGGCTCCCAGACAGACCGGAGCTCGCATACGGCCCCTGCTGGTCTCAGGTTCAGGTTCCGTGGTGCAGAGTCCGGGGCTGCTCCTGAGCGGGGAAGGAATTCTTGGAGTCTAGAATGGGGTCTGGAGAGGAGTGAGGGCACAGGGCCAGGGAGGAAGAGTGGTAGACCCGTGGGCCCCAGGAAAGGGCGGCTGCCACCGGCATAGCTCTCAGTGGTGCCGCGGCCACTGCAGTCTTGTGCTGCCTGGCGGACTCACCCACTGAGACACTTGACATTCAAAGTGGAAATTAAAAAGAAAAAGAGGCAAAGGAAGAAGGAGGCTAATTGTGTTCGATAATTCCATGAAGTGCAGTGTACCTGTTGTTTGAGTCTGTTAATTTACACGAGTGAGTTAACTTATTCTAATGAAAGAGTCATGTTTGTTTAATGTGTGAACGTATGAGGTAAATTTCGTCTTTGAGCCGTGATTAATGGAAGAGTAACTTACAAAGGTTTTGGGTAACTTATTTTGAAATAATAGAGCTAAAAATGTGCAAGTTTTATCATCTTCCAACAGTGATTTTAACCCGGTTTTCTGTACGTAACTCTGTGTGTGTATCTGTGTGTCTCCTGTCTTCACGTGTGCATTTCATGTCTGTGCTTGTGGAGCTCGCTGAATGAAAGCTGAGGTCAGTCTGTTGTCAGTTGCAGGACGAGGAGCGGAGGCGCCAGCAGCAGCTGGAAGAGATGCGTAAACGGGAGGCGGAGGACCGCGCCCGGCAGGAGGAGGAGCGGCGGCGGCAGGAGGAGGAGCGGATAAAGCGAGACGCTGAAGAAAAGGTCATGGTCCTCTGAGGGCAGCTAGAGTCTTAAATTAGCCTGAACTCGCGCGATTGCCCGGGGCAGAGGGGCTTAGGTGTGTCAAGGTGCGCGAGACAGAGCAGGGCCCGGACCCCCCACCCATGTTACTGGACCAAAAACATAGCCCCGCCTGGCCCGCCTACCTCTCCTCTGGACTCCTCCTGGCTCCCTCACCCTCTCGTGTTGTCTCCTCGAGCTCCGACTCTAGGTCTGTGCAGCAGTGAGCCTCTCTGCCAAGGGCCGGCTAGTGGGGGCTGTGCTCTCCACTGACGCGGTCCAGCTCGTCACTGTGAAGGTGATGCTTGCCCAGTTGTTAAGTTTAGACCACGGGAGGCAGTAGGAACGTAGCGGGACAGTCTGTCAACGTTAGACGTTTCAAATAGACTACTGGCTGAAATCCCTCGATTCCGGTTGGTGGTAGAGAGAGTAGATGGCTCACACAAGGAAAATTTAGTGTGTAATCTGGTTTATTTCCACGTGTGCTTTCGTTTTGATTCAAGTAATCCTTTTATAATTTAATTTTAAAATGTGAACTAATTTTGACATCCTGAGAAATGGGAACTTGAGATGTCGTTCTCTGGACGCTCTTTGTCTCATGTGTTTGTGGCCGAGGCCTCCCAGGCGGCTCTGGTCATCGAGTTCACTGGTGGGGGCGGGGGGGTGCCCGTCCCGTCGCGCGGGGACCGCACGGTGCTGTGTGTGGTGTGAGAGAAGCTGTTCTTCTCTGTCACGTCCCTTCTGTGAAGGTAGAAGCTTTGAGTGTCACAACTTCTGATGCAGAAAAAGTTTTTGCTAATAATTCCCCCCTTGGTAATCCAGTGAACTGTATTAATAGAACACCCCTGCCTCCCCCCAAAGAAAGAACTTTCAGGAAGCTTTTTGTAGTGGCATAATGTATTAGGGTGCAGAACTAGCCAAGAGTAGGACTGTAGACATGATGTGACTCATTTCAGTGAAAGTTTCAGTACACTGAAACTTGGAGATTGGTGATTTTTGCATTTTATACACCTTCACCCTCTTTAAAGTTTCTTGTCGTACTACTTGTTGTCTCTGAACAGCTTTTGAAGTATTCTCAGAGAGTTTGGGCTTTCAGGGTTAGGTCACCTTATGAGGCCTCCACTTGTGTAATGGTAAGTCCCAACTGAGGATCTTTCCAAGGAAATCGGATTCCCAAAATTTTGAGCCACTTGATTTCTAAGCGTTTCTGGTGTGTGTTGTTGTCTTGCTGTTCTGTGAAAGCCCCTCTTGCAGTTTGGAAGGAGATGCTCCTCCAGCTCTGTGCCAGCGTGGGCTTCCCACGCCTGCGCCGTGCTCGCTGCTGTAGTTAGGTCCTGGCCTGGAGCTGTGGCGGCAGCCTGGCTACCACGGCAGGGTGGCACGTGGAGAGAAGGACCAGGCTGTGCTGTCTATGTTGAGAAACTCTTGGGTTATTTAATTTTTCCAAAATGTACTCTCAAAACTCATGATTATGTCAAATACACTTATGTTTTAGTAACTGCTTCTATAATTGAGTGGTCACTGTAAAAAGAAGCTGAATAACCTATTTTTTATACCGAATGTCCAAAATTGCTGGCTTTGCTTTGTTATAGAAAAATGTGCCATTCATTTGTTGAGTAGAATAAAATCATCTTGTAATTGTATCTACTCTCGGTATAACTGAAAGAGGATGTTTTGGTTTCTCCCTAAAATGTTACCAGGCAACCAACTGTTCTTCATGTTAAAGCTAAGATTCTCGATAGGTTCTTTTAAAAGCCGCAGAAGTCATTCTGGTTTGATTCCTGACCCCAGGGGACACTTGGTGTCGACGAGAAGATAAAAATGTCTTTCCTTCAGGATCTGTCAACACAGAGCAAGAAGACACAGCAAGAAATGGGGCTCAGGGCAGTGGTGGGGCTGCGCTTACTCTCAGATTTTCCTCCTCGGAAGCGAGGCAGTGACCCTTGTGTGTCCGCCGCGTGCGTGTGGCTGAGGGGGTGGGGGCAGCGAAAGGTTGCAGGAGGGACTGAAGCAGACCTGGTGCGGCAAGGCCTAAACCAGGCTCCCGGGTGGAGTGGATCTGAAACCCGCTGCGCCCCGTGGCCTAGCGCTGACCGCCACTCGAGGCAGAGTCTTCTGTCGGATCTTTCATCCCTTCCTGCTTACTTTTTCCTTGTGCTCTGAAACTTCTGTCAATCTTAAAAAACTGTGCTGTTACCTTTTTTAATGTTAAAAGAATTTTAACACTGTCAACTGTAGTTTGTGCAGATGTATGTTAGAAAAAATGTACGGTATGTGTCAAAATATATTTGAATATCTTGTTGCTGTTATGATTAACGCCTGGCTCTCTACTTTTCTGTAAGGACTTTACTAAGATTCGAAATATAAGTTAAGAGCTGTGGAAAGCATACTTGTTAGATTACTGCTTTGGGAAAATGAGTGATTTTTTTACAGTCTGTGGTTTCCTGTGACTTTCCCTCCTCACACCTGGAGGTGAGCTGGGGTTGCTCATGCCACCCCTGTCCAGGAGGCACTGGGCTGAGCTATCCCGGCTCAGTGGGGAGGACGCAGGCCTGCCCTGGGCGTGCTGGCCGTAGACAGCCAGGTAGAGCCGAGGTTTAGTCTCGTGTTGTCCTTAAAGACAGCGCAACAGGTAAGTTAACGACCTGCCAGGAACGGAAGGAACGTGAAGGAAAGAGGAAGCAGGCAGGAAGGCAGGCAGAGGAGCTCTAAGTGCAGCTGGATGGTCGAAAGGGGGCGGTGACGATGGGGAGTCAGAGCCGAAGTGTGAATTCGGTCTGTGCTTTTGAGCAGTTTTCCGTCAGACACCCAGAGTAGCGTGAGCCTGAGTCTCAAGAGAAGACTTTCCAGGTTGACCTGCAGCTTCTGTTGCAGTAATTGTGACATTTAAACTTTGACCTCCTGTGGACGCTTCCCTGTGGTGATGGGGACTGCTCCCTGTGATGGCCTAGTGGGTGGGCCGTCCCCTGCTGACCTCTGACCTTTGCACTCTTGTCCTTTCCCGCCTGCAGAGGCGACAGGAAGAGGGGTATTACAGCCGCCTGGAGGCCGAGAGGCGCAGACAGCACGACGAAGCTGCTCGCAGGTTGCTGGAGCCCGAGGAGCCCGCTCTGTGCCGCCCTCCACTTCCTCGGGACTACGAGCCCCCGTCCCCGTCCCCCGTGCCCAGCGCCCCTCCTCCCCCGCCTCAGCGAAACGCCTCCTACCTCAAAACGCAGGTCCTCTCCCCTGACTCGCTGTTCACTGCCAAGTTTGTTACGTACAATGAGGAGGAGGAGGAGGAGGAGGACTGCAGCCCAGCAGGTCAGGATAAGTACTCCAGCACCAGGAAGTCTCATGCAGACCTTCTTCCTGCCCCCTCTAAGCCACAGCTGCCCCCCTGCCTGCCGCGCCCGGCCTCCGATGGCATCTCTCTCTCCAACTCATTCCAGCCACCCTCGGCCAAAGCCAACAGTACTGCTCACAAAAAAGGCCAGCCCCCGCCCCCTCCAAACAAACCAAGCTCCTACCACCCCAGCCACCGCACAGGTAGAGGTAAAAGACAGAGTGACAAATCAAGCTCTCTGTGTGTCCATGATTGGAACCTTGTAATCTGCCTGCACACCTGCCGCTGTGGTATGATCCATCGCAATCATCCTTGCTTTGGAATTTGCACTTCACTCGATCACTTGTCTCTGCGTGGTGATCTCCTCTACCTCCAATCGTGATGTCTGTGCTGGTAGCTCTGATAGATATCTCAGTACTCCAATTTCTTGTATGCTTTAAAAAGTTCCATTTCTCTGATCAGCTGACAACAGTCAGTCCTCCGTTACTCCCCGAATCACTTGAAGTACTGTTGGTCTTGGCTTTCATTCTCTACCTCTTCAAATAATTTTTATTTTTGATTGACCAAGTGCCTTTTCACACATTTTAGTGTCTTTGAAGATAAAGTGTTACATTTTCAGCCTCCATTATTTAACAGGAGTAGAACTTTTTGTCCTGGATTAAGTGGCTTCTCGTGCTGATTGGTTTTTGTACTTGGAGCATCTGCTAAGCACTTGCTAAGCTGGTTAACTGGCTCTGTGACCTCAGTGCAGGCTGCCTCTGCCAAGGGCCAGAGAGCCCAGCCATCGTGAAATTCCTCTCTCTCCTTTTTCCCCTTTAACCGCTGTCTTTCCTTCCTGCTCCCTTGCACCCCAGCACCTCGCGGCACTAGCAGCCAGACCTCAGTAAGCGTGCCGTTGCCATTAGTTAAACCCGCTAAGTTGACAGCAGTGCACACGGTCCTCCTGCCTGGGGAGGACCTAGAGGCTGCTGCAGGCGTAGATTCCGTAGTCGGCTTTTGAGATAGTGCTGAATGCTGCGTTTAACATGCAGCTAAATTAGGAGGGTTTGGATTTAACGCTGGTCTTCCCATAAATGAAATTGGAATTCTGGCACTAAACATCCTCAAATACAGTAATGTTACTTTTAATGAGTATGTAAGAATCTACTAGATTCTGCATAATTCTGCATGAACAATACGTAGGACTCAATTCTGAAAGAAGTTGAGTCTTCTAAAATTTGGTGTAATCGAGACTCTTACGTAACAAACGAGTTTTGGCAGAATTCTGTTTTTTTTCTCACCTGTACCAGAGCTTCGATCCACTTTGAAGGTTTAGTGTATTAATATTTAGATTGAGTCATTTGGGAAGCCAAACTTAAATATTTTTTTAAAATATCTATTGTAAATGTCTAGAATCTGGTACTTTTTAAAGACATTTATGGCGTAATAGTAAATTTTGAAGCAAGATGGTATCAGTCTCCTTGTGTATCAGATTTTGTAAGCCGAACTGTAAATATTTTATAAGGGGCATGATGCAGATGGGAGGTTTGGTAGCAGAATGTTGCGGCATCGCTTCTAGCCATCTTGGCTCACGCTCACACCGCTAATCCTGTTCTGCTTCACACTTAAAGAACACGTAGGAGCAGGCTGTATCCTACGTCTGATTGCTCGGCCTCTTTGAAGACTCCTTCGTGAAGCCCAGCGCTGTCCGCACCACATGCAGAGGCATTCTGCCTGTGTCACCCTCCTCCCGCCCACACTGTCTCGTTCCTGTGTTCGGCTCTGTTTCTGTTGCGGGCGCCCGGTGAAGCTTCTGCAGGCCGGACTTGGGCTTCTTCCACTGGGTGGTGCGAGGAACAGAATCAGGGTGTGAACTGGAATGACTAGAACCAGATTTCAACATAGCAGCACACTAAATATTTGTTAGTGAAGCTCTCTGAAAGTTATTTGTAATTTGTGTTATTCACACAGAGTCAGCTGAGAGTGTTTGATATTCCAGTAACTCTAAAAGTTCTGAAAATTTAAAGAATTGATTTTGTTACCAGTGGAAAAGGCCAGTATCATTCTTAAAACAAACTTCAAAAGATACAGCGCAATGCTTTTAAAAACAAAATAAAGAAAAAATTCGGAATTAAAGCTGAAAAAAAAAATCTCGCCATGCAAATAGTTTATCTTAAGGCCCGCTTTGGTTTGCCTTAAGGTGGAGGCGTGCTCCTGTTGAGTCTTCTGAGTGTTTGCCGAGGGTGGCGTCCTCCACAGTGACCGCAGACACGGGGCAGGAAGCAAAGGTGCAGCGCGGCGTGGCACTGTGCTTCTCTGACACGGGTCGGATGTTCGCACGCAGGCCCTTTTGTGAGAAGAGAAACAAAAATTCATTTTTGTGTAACTTGACTACAAATTTTTTTTTTTTTCTTTTTGAGACAGAATCTCACTCTGTTGCCCGGGCTACAGTGAGTGCCGTGGCGTCAGCCTAGCTCATAGCAACCTCAGACTCCTGGGCTCAAGCGATCCTCCTGCCTCAGCCTCCCAAGTAGCTGGGACTACAGGCATGCGCCACCACGCCCGGCCAATTTTTTCTATATATAGTTTCAGTTGTCTAGCTAATTTTTTTTCTATTTTT
>CAUYRT010069951.1:0-22883 GCA_963574885.1 Lepilemur ruficaudatus
AAGGGTTAATGAGTACCTGCGCGCCTCCCGCTATTCCTGTCTGGCCTAGAATGTTCAACTGGCTATAAGTTCCTTGGCCACAAATTGGGACAAAATAAAGACTTGGCCATTGATGCTGCCTGCAGCAGATATTGGCCAAAACGGGGAAATGTGGAATAAAAATAAAATCTTAACTCTCCCCCTGATGAATTGAACAGAATCCTCCTGGCCGGGAGACCCCAGAAAACCTTTTAAAAATAAGTTTCCCAGCCATGACAATATAGGATGTTGGTCATACTTCAACAGCTTCTTACTCACTAATGGTCACCAGACTGTCTTTTCCTAATAGTTAAACAGAAATCAGCCCTGGAAAAAAAAGAAGGGAAGACTCCTCCACTGATTTCAACCAACTATCTGGCACTGGGGATAGATTCCCCTCCCTTTTTTTGGACAGCTAACCAGGACAGCTAACCAGTCTGCAAAGCACTTGTTATTGATAGATGAGCACTGCCATGCAGTTCTGGGCAGTTTATGGAGGCCGTGCACAAGGTGACTTTCTGTCCTATATTTCACCTTTTAACATACAGAGCCTAATTTCATGCATTTTAATGTCAAGTCTCCACCCCAAAGTGAATATGGGACATATGTAACATATATGTTTGCTTAACACGCATGTATGTAACCTCCTTTATGAATATTGAGAGCTCTTATTATAGCCTGTTAAATATATATATTTAGCTAACCCATTTATTATAAAACTCTGTCCCATGCTTACTCCAGCAAGGTGCATGCGTTTGGACCCAGCCAGAGGCTCTGCTTCTGAGCCTTCAGGTTGCAAGCCATGACAACAGATAAAGTTCTCTTTTCCAAATTTATAGATTTTAAGCTGACAGTCACACAACTGTTTTTCCAATAAAGGAATGAACAAATAGATGAATACCAATGTAACAATATCTATGTTTTTCACAAGTATTATTCTCATTAGTGTTAGTTTTCTAAAAAAAAATCCATTTTTTTTAGAATGGGATCTGGAAATTTTATCTTTTTTAGCTTAAGATATATAAAACTCAGAATGCCAAACCCTTAATGTGTAACAAGAACTGTAACTATTCCTAGGGCCAGGCACTTGTGTGTGTGTGCATGGTGCCACTGCCTCCCTGCTGGAAAATCTGCAAGGGAATTCACTTTGAGTCCAGAGGCTGCTTCCTGGACCTGGAAACACACTGGGTACCTGAGCTGGGACTACTGCCCAGGTCTGAATGAGCGGGGAGTGTGTGCAACAAGGCTGTGTCTTGCCAGCCTCAGTGACATAGTTCCAATCACCCCCCAATGTAACAGAGACCCGAGGACCATCTGGCCTCTATGACCTGACAGGGATGTCATGAAGTCTGCCTGTCGTCCTCAACTCCTCCTCCACACTATGCTGGTGTTTTGATGCCATTACTGATATACTGGATTGATCCCCTGCAATCCTAATAAAGTGTTAGCTAATATCCAAAACAACCATAACTTTTCTGTAGTGGAATAACCTTACCTTTTAACTTATAAATCCATTTCTTTTTTTTAAGGTCTACTGACCTGTTTTCATATGTGCATTATGTCTTGTAATATCCTTTAAACAAACCAAAATCAATGACAAGCCAATTTATTGCACATCTCTTAGTTTTGAAATACTGTTGTGCCTTCAAAGGAGAAAGGTGGCAGGTAGCACATTGTGGAGGTTGTACCACAGATCACGGTGTGACTTCCAAGGCCATTTGAGCTACTTTGTCATGCTCCAGATCACACATGGGTCAAGAGCCAGGGCCAGGGCTAGAATTTGTGGACCTGGATAGCTGAGGGTCTGCCCAGTCTGCCTGTGGTCCTCTGGCTCTACTCTGCCCATCATTCTCTGACCTCCCTGCTCAGCAGGACAGAAGACTGGCCTCTCTGAGGACATGTTTTCCACCCTCCATCACATTCCCTATGTGACCACTATACTCACGGTCACTGTCCTGGTCAATGCAAGGTCCACTTAGCTGACTGGCAGGACATTTGTGGGGAAGGGGTGCTGTGGGGAGAACCTCAGATACTCTACCTCTTGCTAGGACTAGTTCTTGAATTTAGATTTATAATGTCAACAGAAAAGAACCCAAGCTCTGTAAAATAATTCAAGGAGATTTATTCTGGACCGAATATGTGTGACCATGGCCCGGATAGCCACACCCAAGAAGTTTTGAGCAAGAGGTCCAGCCGTGGTTGGTTATAGTTGGTTTTATACATTTTATGAAGATAGGAATTATTAATACATGTAAAATTATAAATCAATATGTGGAAGGCATACATTGGTCTGAAAAGGCAGGACATCTCCAAACAGGGGCATCACAGGTTATAGGTTGGTTTAAGGATTCTTTGATTTGCAATTGGTTAAAGAAATGAAACTTTGTCTAAAGGCTTGGACTGTTTTAAGTTAGGCTGAGGGAGTCCGTTAATCAGAGACAAGCAACCAGACCTACATGCAGACTCAAGTGATCTGTTTAGAAAAGTAATGACCTGAAGATGTGATTTAACCTTCGTCTTGCCTGGCCTTAGGCTTGTTTAATGAAAGAGTAACTCCACCGCGAGGGGGCATAACTACGTGGGTCTGAGCTCCCTTCTCCTTATGGCAGGCAATTCAGCTTTAAAGTTTTTCTGGGGCCCCCGTGGCCAAGAGGGGGTACATTCAGTCAGCTGGGGGGCTTAAGATTTTATTTTAGTCATAATAAATTGTGCCCAAATTCTAATTGGCTGATTTACATATCTTAGCCAGATGAAAGAAGGGCTCAGCCCGCAAGGTCCCTAAAAGGAAACAGACCACATTTCTTTACTGTGACCCTTTTCCGGGCGGTCATTCTCATCCCACTGATACTGTTCCCGTAAACGAGTGGCTGTGGTGGAGTATGAGCCTCAGAGTAGCCTGCGAATTGGACAAAGTCCAGGTCTTCCAGTGATGGACTCCGAATTAAACTCCCGGGTTGTGGCACCTCTTTATGGCCTACCCCGACAGCCCGAGCTTCCCAGAGCCCGCAGGAACTCGGCAGCCAAGAGGCTGAGCGACGCCAGGAGAGACGGAGAAGGGACAAGAGCTTTGCTGTTTTAGGATCTGGCTTTTCTCCCAAGCGCCCTGCCAATTCCCTGTCGCCTAGCAGAGGTCTGGGTGGGGGCGGGGCCCCGGGGCAGACTGGGGAAGCAGGGGGGCCTCACCGCTGCCTTTGGCTTCTGGGCGCCCGGACCTGGCTGCCGGAACTCTCGCGCCTGAAGGCAGCAGCAGATCTAACTCGAGCTCCTCGCAGCCAAAGGGGCCCGGGGACAGCGGCCCACCGGGAGGGGAACGGGTCTCGCGGGGAGGGACGTGCACACGGCAAGATCAGAAGCCGGCCCCATCTTTGGCTGCTCTGAATCTCTCATAAAGTCTCAGCCCAGCCCCGCTGAGGCCTGTCCACCGAGTCCACGGAAACCTGCGCCATGCCGATGACACTTGGTTACTGGGACATCCGCGGGGTGAGCGGGGGGCCGCCTGGGCAGTGGGGCGGCGGCGCAGGGCCCGGGAAGGGCTGAGCAGCGCGGGCGCCGGTGTTGGGGGTGGTTGCTCTTCAGGGTGCGCTGGAGCCGCTCCCTCCCCTTGTCCCAGGGCCTGCGCGTGCCCTTGGGGGACGGGGGCCTGTAGGTGTAGGGTGGTGGCTCACGTGGGGCGGATAAAGTCAGGAATCGGGTTCCGTCCATCTCTGATGTGGGCCCTCTCTCGCAGCTGGCTCACGCCATCCGCCTGCTCCTGGAATACACGGAGTCCAGCTATGAGGAAAAGACATACACGATGGGGGATGGTAATGGCACCCTCTTTACTGGATCTCTGCCCAACTCAGGCTGAACTGGTGCCAGGGAACCCATGCTGTGGCCACCTGTGGCTCTCTGTGCAGCCTCCACCTGCTGGAGCTGCAGCCTGGCCTTCTCTGAAGCCCTTTTAGGGAGCTGTCATGCCTTCCCAGGCGGGGCGCAGGGAAAGGATTGCTGGGCCCCCTTTTAGGTAGTAGGCTGGGTCCTGTCTTAGGATTTGCCTAAACCTTTGCAAGCCTTAGTAGGACAGAGTGCAGAGCCCTTGCAAGCATTCTTCACCTACCTACGCCTCTTCCCTCCAATGGGAGACTGAGTGGTTCAGGTTCTAGATCCACCTGCCTCAGGGGATGTTGCCTCTGACTGTTTGGGAGGGTCCCTGGGGAAGGAGGGCTGGACTCTGTGGAGGTTTGTTTTCACTCATCTTCTTTACCACAGCTCCTGACTATGACAGAAGCCAGTGGCTGAATGAAAAATTCAAGCTGGGACTGGACTTTCCCAACGTAGGTGGAGAGGAAGGGGTGGTTTTGGGTCAAGTGAAAGTGTCTCTATGTCCATGTCCTTTCCCAGCTCAGAGGTTTTGGGATCAGGTGCCTTTTTCTCCATTCCTCTCACCCTGGCTCTCCACACTGCCTTTCCATGATGTTCTGTGTCGCAGCTCACTCATCCGTCTGACAGTATTCTTACTTAGGGCCGTGGGCAGGCACAGTGAGTGCCAGGTCTCATGTCTGCCCTTGCCTAAGAGAAGGGGATACAGGGGAGCCTGGTGTCCCAACTGACGTCCCCGGTTGCCCATCCAGCTGCCCTACTTAATTGATGGGGCTCACAAGATCACCCAGAGCAACGCCATCCTGCGCTACATTGCCCGCAAGCACAACCTGTGTGAGTGGGGCCGGCTGCAGGGTGTGGGGGACAGTGGCCACCCCCCCTGGGCTTGTCTTGGGCGGGATGCTGAGGGTGAGTCTCTGTTGTGTGGCTGTCAGGTGGGGAGACAGAAGAGGAGAAGATTCGTGTGGACATTTTGGAGAACCAGGCTATGGATACCCGCTTGCAGTTGGTCATGGTCTGCTACAACCCTGACTTTGTGAGTCCCCTTCTAGTCCCTGGTTCTGGGGAGAGTTGGATCAGGGGCCAGGACTCCTGTATTCCCATCTATACCGGACCTGTTTTCCACTTGAACTCCTTAGTGCTACTCATCCTCCAAACTATTTCCTATCCTGCCACCCGATTGACCCCCAAAGCATGTCAAGTAAAACTACTAATTCAATTCCCACCAATCTTAGCATGGAGTCCAGACTCCCCAGGATGGAAATTCAGTTCCTAGACAGTGATGTTTACTTCCAGAATCCCCTCCATCTCTGACCTCTGACCTCTACTGTGGGCCATCTGTCCTATGTCGTTCACCTCATCTGCCTGCTTCTGGCTCACAGACTCAAACTATGAGAAAAATAAGTACAAGATGGGACAGAGTAGTGGCACCTCCTATTTGGACTTCTGCTCTAGTGTTTTCCACATGATGTCTTGAGAGTCTCAGGGATCCCTGCTTTTTCCTATTAGAAAGTTCAGGGTCACCAGAGAGAACTTGTGCCTCTGCCTCCTTCTTTTCAATCTGAAACTCTACCCATTTTTTGAAAATTACTGTAATGCCCATTGGATTCTCATGCCACCCCAGTAGGTAGAACTTTCAACTTCTTTCCCTGAGCTCTTTTCATTCTGTACTGTTGTCATTCTGCCTGACATGCCAGTGCGGAGCCTGCCGGGTGCTCAGGGTGCTCCTGGGCTGACCCACAGGAGACTTGTTTGGGGATCAGTGGTGACAGATTTGGGTACAGTTTCAATCTTCTCTGCCTTCCCATTCCCTCAGATAAGGTCTGGTAATCAGTAGGAGCCTAATCAGTGCTGATGTATTAATGGAGGGCTGGGCACTGACTCAGTTCCAGTTGTGGGGAAGATGGCTGCTCACCTGTCCTCAAGGGATCCATGCACAGCCCTGGGGAGGCCTGCCTCTATGCCCGGGTCGCTGGTGTCTCAGGGTGGTGACAGCTGTTCTCTCTCTCAGGAGAAAGTAAAGCTCGAGTACTTGAAGGAAATTCCGGACAAAATGAAGCTGTACTCACAGTTCCTGGGGACACGGCCCTGGTTTGCAGGGGCCAAGGTAAAGGGGTGGGCAATGGAGAATGAGAATTGTCATACTTCCACTGTCCTGAAGCTTCCAGCTGACTCACCTTTGTCCCTCTGAAGATCACCTTTGCAGATTTCCTCGCTTACGATGTCCTTGACGTGTACCGTATATTTGAGCCCAAGTGTCTGGACGCGTACCCCAACCTGAAGGACTTCATGGCCCGTTTTGAGGTGATGCCCCGATCCTCCTCCTCTTGCGTGTCCCTTATTCCTTTTCCCTCCTTTGTGATCCTTTCCTAGTCCTGGAACTAATGAGAGAATAACCAGTATTTATTGAGCTTCATGCCAGGACCTGTGCTCAGCATCTTACATCCATGGAGTCAAATTTAAACGTGATAACATTCCCACAAGGCCGGCGGAATTATCACTTCCATTTTGCAGATAAGGAAACTGAGAATGAGAGGTGAAGTCATTTGCTCAAGGCCCAGAGCCAGTCAAGCCAGTGCGGGGCTCTCTGTCAGCCTCTGGCTTCTATGGGCAGCAGTCAGGGCTCCCCCGTCTTTTGTGCCTAAAGGAAAAGGCTCAGGCCCTGTGTACCCTGGGTTTCACGGCCCAGGACACTGTGGAAGCGGCAGAACAGCTCAGGAGTACGTATGTAGCTGGCATCTGTAGGACTGACACAGGTAGGTTTGAGGTCCCTTACCCAAGACACAGACAATACTCATACCTTGTCTCAAGAAAGCTTTGCTCCCATTGGACCATCACATGGGGAATACTGAGATCCCAGGGCTGTGTTGGTGCTGGAGTTGAGTGCCTATGTGAGTGCCCCTGGCGAAGGAGTTTATCTTGGTGCGTCCTCTGTCCTCCAGTATTCCGGGTGCTCTCTCTGTGAGAAGGGGCAGTACGCTGATTTAGCCCATGCTGACTGGTCTTGTGTGTACAAGGTAGGGTGTCGGGTACAGTGGAGATGCAAAGAGGTCCACTCCAATCTGGAAGTGAGTGCGGTGGGGCAACTGCTGGCACCGCAGACTGTGAGGTTCGAGTTGTACCAACCGGGTCGACCTCAGGGCAAATCATCTGTTAACCTGTAGTAAGGGCTTGTTTGGCAGCACCAAATCCTACTTTAGTACAGATTAGGGGATTGAGGCAGCAGTCCAACAGGGTTTTCAGCACAGAATGTGTTTTCCTTTTCCCTGCACTCAAGAGCTGATGTCTCAGCTGGTTCTAATCAGTGCTGGTTCCGGTCCAGGCCACGTGGCCTTGGGGATTATACTAGAGTTAGTGGGAAGGGCAGGGGAGGAGGAGAACTGAGAGCTGCAGCCTGTGGCCTGCCAGGGTCTGGCTCTTTGTGAACATGCAGCCCTTGATCTCCTTGAATCTTAGAAATTATCTGGGCACTTTATCCTGAGAGGATGGTGCACAGCATACCTGGGTGCCATGTAGCCTGCTCGGCTGTAGCAGGGCTAGAGGTCAGGTAGGTTGGGGCACAGTGAGATTGGGCTAGGTACTGGGTGGAGAGGTGTGCACTTTCTGCCTACAGGAAATGATTCAGCTCGACCCAGTTTTTCTTTTGCTGGTCCACGGCCCCTACCCACTTTCATCCAGTTTTGCTGAGTCATTGGGTGAGATCTGGGCCCCCTTGCAGGCTGCACAGGCATGTTCTGAACCCTTTTGTCCTGCTAGAGGTCCCTGCTCTGTGTGCAAACCCAGGCAAGCAGGGAGCCTACCTGTGAGAAAGGAGAATGTGTGTGCAGTTAGGGTGTGACAGGACCTCCTCTGGGAGAGTGGGAGGAGGGGAATTTGGCAGAAGGCCCAGAACTGGAGAGAGCCAGAGCCAGGTTATATTCAGTGTTGCTGCACTTACTGGCTGGGTATGTGTGAGGAAGTTGCTGAACCTCTGTGTGCCTTCTGGTGAATGGTGATAGACCTAGTCTTGTAGGGTAGCTGGGTGGATTTCCTAAGCCTACCTTACACTCTCTAGTGGATACAGAGCACCCAGCACAGTGTTGGGCCTCCATAAGTGGTAGCGCTTATGCAGATATGACGTGAGTTAGACTGGAGGAGTGCACTTAGCAGAGCTGGGGACCCTAAGAGACCGGGTGATGCTCCCGCACTTGGGCCCACGTGGAATGGCTGTCGTGAGGGCCCTGGAGCTCTGTGGGGCCACTGCAGGCCTCGTGGGCATCAGCCCCTAAGCTCTGGCCTTATTTTTCCCCTTCTCAGGGCCTGAAGAAGATCTCTGCCTACATGAAGTCTAGCCACTTTGTCCGAGGCCCTGCATTTGGAAAGATGTCCAACTGGAGATTCAAGTAGTGCCCTATGATACCAGTAGATGGGAGATGGAGCCAGCGCCATGGCTGCTGCCTGTGGCCCTGGAAAACAGCCAGATTAGACTCCCTAAACACCCCTGCACTGGCCTTTTTGGTCCTTTATTTTTCTTTCCACTCTTTTCTCCTCCCCAGGTACTTATTGGTACCTTTTCTTCTAGCCTGACCTCCCCCATTACAGCCTCTTTACAGCTTCGCCTCCACACTTTCCTTCCTCAGAGTCCCCCTGCTAATGTCACCTGTCCCTGTAGTAACGCCAAGCTGACCATGTTTCTCGTCAGTGCTTGCCTCTGCTCTGAAAAGCCAGAACGGACCCCGAGTTCCCCAGCACTGCCCTGAAAGACCAGCATTCCCCAGTGGCAGGCCCTGCTCCCCAGCTTGGTTCCCATCTCAGCCCTGTCTAATGCCCAATAAAGCCTGAACTCTGCTGCTGCGTCTTCTCTTCCTCCCGTCTGCTCCCTGGACATGGAGTGACTGTGTACGAGTCATGGGTTGGGTTGTTTTGTGTTCCGTTGTCCATAGCAAGGGCTGGGTGGATGGGGATGTGCGTGGGTGTGGTGTGGATGGTGAGGCAGGTTCATAAGGTTTCTTGGTCATTTCTGTCCCTTATCCATATCCCTGTGTTCCTCACCATAGGGCTTTTACAGAAGGGCGCTCCTGTGCCTGGATTCCACCTGCATTTGGCATCTGCAATGCCTTCTATGGCCCGGGGAGAACTGTGTGTTGTGGTTCAAAGAGGTGCTCGGCTCCTGGGGTCGGGGCTGAGCAGTCCCCAGGTGGAATATCTTCTCTCGCCCTCTCCCAAAAGCTCTCCCTCATCTAGACATCCCTCCTCACAACATTTCTCAATGAAATATATCCCATTGTGTTGTATTAAAACGTTTTTGTTGTACTTATTTTTCACCCCGACTCAATCATAAATTCATTGAAGAAAGAATCCATGTCTTACTGGATTTTTTAATCTCTATATCAGGGTGCCTGACATGCAGTAAATGTTCCATAAGTTTGGAAATTTGAAAGAATTCTCTTTAGCTGGACAAGTCTTAACCCAAGTGAAAAAGTAAAAAAAAAAAAAGAATTCTCTCTAGGGAAGACTGCCAACATTTACAGTCACTATTGGCACTATTGGGATTTAGAGCTCTGGGTATAGTTATCTTAACTAGAGAAGACATAGAATAACATTCTGAAGATTTTGCAGGGACAGGTCTTGGAAATGAGCCAGTAGCTCTCTCTATCTTAAGCATTTAATAGGTATTGGCTGTCCTTTGAATAGCTCCACCTGAGATGTGAAAGCCTAGTTTACCAGGCTGCAGTGTAGCAATCTGTGTGGTCAGAAGGTGTTGTGGGCATTTTATATTGTCACCCACAAAGGGGCAGGTCTTAATGGATGACCATCTGATAAGCAGGTTCCTCAAACAGTGCCTGAATAGTGGAGCAGCCTGAGACCTAGCCCAGAGCAGGGTGAAGACTTTGAGGAGAGTCTTGTGGAGCTTTCGTCCAGATGATCACTGGCTACAGCTGCGAAATGGCACAGCCTCCTCGCCAGCCACAGCTCCTCACTGTCCTCCCGGACCTCCCTGAACATGACCTTCTGTCCTCACTCCACGCAGTTCTCCCCTAACTATCTCTGTTTTAAGAACAAGGCATTCCATTTTTCTGTGTTCTGTTTCTCAACCAGAACAGAGAGGAATTTCTCAAAGGTCCTTGAGAGCATTAAGCATTTATAGAAAGCAAACTCTTCTTTCCTTTTCCAATTCTCATTGGAATGAAGGCAATCAGCGCATGGTTGTGAGTGCCTGCTTTGTGTAAGGCTCTAAATATAAAAATTCGCATCAGATGTAGTCCCTGTTCTCAGGTGACTTACAGTTTGGTGGCAGAGGCAGACACCTAAATGAGCAATTAGAGTTCGGTGTATTGAGTGCTGATTGAGGAAAACATTGAGTTCTGTGGGATCAGAAATTTAAAATAAATGCATTTAAATTAGCCTGGGAGAGGAGGAGGAACGGAGATCAGGATAAACCAAATCTCAGCGGCTTAATACTTGTTTATTTCTTACTTACTCTTCATGTCCGATGTGGTCAACAGGAGCCCTGCTCTTCGTGGTCTGCCAGAGACCTAGACTGCTAGAGGCTTCAGCACGGGCCCTGCTCTGAGGCAGCACAGCGGCGGCTCTGAGGCAGCACAGCAAACCGCCAGAGGTGGATCTGGCGGTTTACACACTGGCTTTACAGCTTATGCCTGGAAAATGTGTGTAATCACTACCCAGGTTTTATTGATCAAAGCAAGTCACAAGGCCACATTTAAGTTCAAGAGGGTCATGAAGCTTTCCCTTTGGGAAAACAATCAGAAATCTTTGGTGACTATCACCATCGGGGTTATTAGATGTGACTTCTAAGCTTCGATTAGAACATGAATGAGCATTAGCTAGGCCAAGGGGCTGGGAAAAAGCAAGAGTCAGAGGGAACAGCAAGTCTAAAAGCATGAAAATATAAAAGAGAACATGGTGCTTTTGGATAATTCATATTTATCACATTATGTATTAATAACATTGATCTAGAAATGTTGACTTAATCCTCATAATGACCTTGTGAAGGAGGCTTCATTGATCAGAGAAGACACTGAGCACAGGAGGCCACCATTTGCCAATGGCAGAGTCAGGATCTGAACCCAGGTAGCCTGACTCCAGAGTCCGTGCTGCTCCCTAGGGAATTTGGAAAGCTGCGACCTACTGCTCCAGGGCAGGGGAGGGCACGTGCCAAAAGATGTAGCAGAATAAGCAGGAGAAGACAGTTTTTTTCCTGAGGCATTAGAAGTCCTTAAATATACTTAAGCAGGGGAGTGACGTGAACAAATTTGCATATCCGAAAAATCACTGGCTAAATTTCAATTCCTCCCCTCTCCCCGACTATTCACCTGAACTCTCTAAGTCCCTCTTTATCAGTGGTGCTCATTGGTGCCACCTGTCCTGCAGGTGAAGGATAGAGAATGTGCAATTTCAATACACAGTCTAGGTGTTCTCCTAAGCTCTTCTTTTTTTTTTTCCCTATAAGAAAGTTGCATTCTAATCCTAAGCTCTTCTTAAGCTGGCTTTAAAGGCAGATTCATGTGCACATATATCTGCGTCCCCTTCTCTGCCCATTGCATCAGTGAAGCAACTCTGCAACAATTTTCCTTTGATCACATAAGCTATTTCCTTCTGAACTGAAAATGCTTTCACCCAGTTGCTCAACTTTCAACAATGAATACAAACGAGTTTTCCTAATACTTTTGGGCAACTGTTCCACCAAAATGAGACAGGGTCTTGCTATGTTGCCCAGGCTGGAGTACGGTGGCACCATCACATCTGACTGCAACCTCAAAATCCTGGGCTTAAGAGATCCTCCTGCTTCAGCCTCCCCAGTAGCTGGGTCTACTGGCACTTGCCACCACACGTGGATAATGTTTTAAAAATTTTTTTGGTAAAGCTGGAGTCTCACTGGGCTGCCAGGCTGGTCTTAAACTCCTGACTCAAGTGATGCTCCCACCTGGGCCTCCCAGAGTGCTAGGATTACAGGCATGAGCCACCACACCTGGCTGCACCAGCAAATTTAATGCACCTATCACAAGTTTGTTTTTTTAAGTTCTTACTGATGCTACTTGTATAAACCCATCACTAGTGTGCCTGTGTGCCTATGGGACGATAGTATGCCTTCCTCCACGCCACACTGCCCTTTCCTTGAAGGGAGCCCTTATACCAGTGTATTTTCTTGGCCCATGTTAGAATTAGAGTTAGGGGCTGATGGAGGCCTGGGGAGCCACCTCTCTTGTGGAAAGGATCTGCTTCTCTCAGTGGCCTTCCTTGCTTTCTGGGCTGGTAAGGTCCAGGTTTTGGATAACTGTTAAGTGGATTTTCACTGACAAACATAATAATTAGAGAAATGGGAACGTGTGATTTGTGTGTAGTCTGTCTGGACTCATGGGAAATACATTTGACCTGCAGACCTTTGCTTTTTAAACTTCTCCCGCACAGCTGCTGAGCCCGTACCGTGTTGCTCTCTCCTGTCATGTCTTTCCCAGAGCCTGCAGGACCAGTTTCCTGTTCCCTTGCCTTCTCCCCTGAGGTGAACAGACTCTGAGACGGCCCTAGTGCCCCTACGTCCTCCAGTACTTATGTTTTTGTGTAATCCCCGTTGGGTGTGGGCAGGACCTGTGACTTCTAACAGAATACAGAAGGTGATGGGGTGTCACCGCTGTGATTGCATTGCACAGGACTTGCAGTGTCCCTCTTTCCAGGAGACCCCTTTTCTGGCTTTCATGAAAAAGGTGGCTATATTGGGAAGCTCCATTTTGCAAGGAACTGAAGGTGGCTCCAGCTGATAACCAGCAAGAAACTGAAGCCCTCAGTCCCACAGGACACAAAAAACTGATTCTATCAATAATCACACCAAATGGGAAGCAGATCCTTCTCTGCGGTTGAACCTTGAGATGAGATTGTAGCCTTGGCTGACACACTGATTGCACCTTTCAGCTGAGACCCTGAACAGAGGACCCACTTGAGCTGTGCCTAGTCTACTGACCCATGAAACTGTTATGGTTCGGAGCGCAAGGAAAGACCACTTGAGACCAGATTGTACCAAATTATATGAGTCTTTCTAGTAGCTGGCCAGCAACCATCCCTGCTCTGGCAGAGTCCAGATACAGAGAATGGCCATGAGCTGAAAAAGCAAGGAGCTCTTATACTATTCTAGATTGGGACTATGTGACATTAGGCACATAGAGTGGGACAAGATTACATCATAGCTGTGTGGCCTGGGACTGGCCTCAGACTACCTGTTCTGATTACAATCTTTGAGCAAGCAAGTTTACAGAAGCAGATAGTATCAGTTAAGTCAAGGAATATTCTTTCATGGGTTAAGCCGGCACAGTAAAATCTAACTGCAGGCAGCTGGGGAATTTAAATAATCAATCAGTTACAAGTTAATTACTTTGTTTTTCACCTTGACAGGGTACATTCTTCTTATTGCAGACATAGGTCAAGCAGATATAGGTCAACCCATCAGGCAAGCATAGTCTTTCAAGTGGGCCTTTACAGAAACTGCAAGATAATAAAAAATGTATGTTGTTTTAGGCTGCTAAATTCATAGTAGTATTTATTGCTGTGTAGCAATAGATAGATTTCTGGTCATATCATCTATGTAGTCCCAGAGCCATCCTCAATTTCTCTGTCCTCCCTAAAATCCGCAAGGCCTTCCCTTAGGGCATGCCACTCCCTCACACTATGGACATGCATATTAGTAGTTACCGAATGGAAGAGAAACTCCTGAGCTTTACACCTTTTCTGGCCAAAGGCTGCCCATACCCATATCCAAGATACTAGCCTGGACATTGCTTGCAGGGATGGCAAAAGATGGCAATGGAACTGTCTGCTTAGCATCTTCTGTCTGTACTACCCCTCCTAATGTCACCGAGTCTCCCTGCCAGTCGGGCCCTCTGTCCCTCACCAGAGAGATCCTTGGCTTCTGGCTCATAGGGAACAGCGGTCCGGCCCGCAGGTCTCTCTTAGGCTGGAGACTACTTAAATAAAGACTTTGCCTGTGAGTGCAGAGCAGTGCCATTTCAATCTCCACAGGAGTCAGTTTCCCTTAAGTTTCCTTTTTTTCTCCTTAAAACTAGTTTCTATTACACAAGTAAAGCATGCATACATTCCCCTAGTTAGAAAACCTTAGGCTTATCTCAGAAGCACCCTTTAACTTCCATGCTGGAGCCTGGGCTTTTCTCCCGTTTGCCCAGAGTAAGCCTGTTACCAGTTTGGTCGCATCCCTCTTTCCTATGCATTCACATATGTGAACGTATCTGTAGAAAATACTTGCCCTTTTTATATCATAAAAGGTATAATATTGTACATACTAATCTGCAAACTAATTTTAAAGTTCAAAATGTCTCAGGATCTTTGCATGTTAATTCATGCAGTTCAGTCTCCTCCTGTTACAGCAAGTGTTACAGTGGGTGGTCCCAAGGACAAACCAGGCGGCACACGGAGAGTGGGAGAATCAAAGTTTATTCACTGGCGGGCTCAGAGGGGCCTCGCCACCAAATTCTAATCACCGTCTACCCGATTTTTCCCACTTTTATTAAGTTGGGGTGGTCCGAGGGGTGGGATACCAGGTATAGGCTAGTTGATGTGTCCGGCAATAGGCTCAGTGTTATGTCGATGCACCAAGTAATAGGGTAGTTGATGCACCAGGCAATAGATTTAGCATTGTGCTGATGCCAGGCAATAGATTAGTTGATGGGCCAGGTAATAGGTTAGTATTATGCTGATGTGGGTCTTCCGTGAGGGGTAGGGGTCTCCGGTGCCTGATGCGCCAAGTAACAGATGGGGGTTTCCCTTATCACTTCAACTGCCACATGGTATTCTATAGCATTGATGGGCATTTACATGGTTTCTACTCATTTGTCATTACAAACAATGCCACAGTGAACATTTCAGTATGTGTCTCCTTAGGGACATGGGTGAGTTTTTATAGGATGGAATTGTTGGGTCATAGGTGTGAACTAAAATAAAATTTTAAGGCTCACCGCCCCTGCCCACCGGCTTACTGAATGGACAACTTCAGGGCCAAAGGAATATCCTAAAACTAAATTGCCTGCCAGGAGGAGAGAGGTCAGACATGCTTCAATGCTTCATCATGCCCCCCTCCCTTCTTGGGGACATCCTTTGTAACCCATTAACAGGCCTAAGGCCATGCAAGACAAACCTACAGGTCCTCAATTTATACAATGAATATATGTCCAGGTGGCTTATCTCTGATAAACAACTTCTTAAAACACTCCAAGTCTTTAGACAAAGTTTCATGTCTTTAACCAATTACAAGTCAAAGAATCTTTAAAGGCAGCATGATGGCTCTCACCTGTAATCCTAGCACTCTGGGAGGCCGAGGCGGGTCAGGAGTTTGAGACCAGCCTGAGCAAGAGCAAGACCTCATCTCTACTAAAAATAGAAATTAGCTGGACAACTAAAAACATATAGAAAAAATTAGTTGGGCATGGTGGCACATGCCTGTAGTCCCAGCTACTCGAGAGGCTGAGGCAGAAGGATTGCTTGAGCCCAGGAGTTTGAGGTTGCTGTGAGCTAGGCTGACGTCACGGCACTCTAGCCTGGGCAACAAAGTGAGACTGTCTCAAAAAAAAGAAAAACAAAAATTTTTTAAACCACCTGCAACCTATAAGCTCCCCCCTCCCTGCTTCCTCTCCCACTTTTGAGATGGCCCACCTTTTTGGGCCAAACCAATGTATACCTCCCATGTATTGATTTACGACTTTACCTGTAATCCCTGTCTCCCTGAAATGTATAAAACCAAACTGTAACCCAGCCACAGCGAGTCCACTTGCTCAAGGCCTCTTGGGCATGGCTCCGGGTCATGGGCCTCAAATTTGGCTCAGAGTAAATCTCTTTAAAATTATTTTAGAGTTTGGCTTTTTTTGGTGATATAGGGTATGATTTGAATTTTAAAGATATTGATAAATTGTTCTAAGCTATACTATTTTACAAGTTCACTTGTAGGAAATATGTCACTTTCCCAAGGCGTGCCAATACTTTAGAAACGTCTTTTTTTTTATCTGATAGGTGGAAAAATGTTCTCTCGTTTTAGTTTGTAGTTTCTTGGATTATAATTATCTTTTAAACATTTTTCTGACCATCAATATTTCCATTTTGTAAACTGTGCATAGATTTTGTCCATTTTTGAACTCAGTTGTCTTAAGAATTTAGAATTCTTTATATAATCTCTACACTGGTCCTTTGCTTTTGTCTCACTTGTCATTTATTTGTGCCTTATCTTGAAAGTTTTAGCATTTCATCCTACCCAATTGGTAAATCTTATGGTTTTTTTTTTATGTCTTTAAAGAAACTTTTCCTACCCCATTATCACAAACATTCTTACATTTTCATCAATACTTCAATAGCTTTGTGTTTAATGTTGGGCCTTAAATTCCAGATTAATTTTAGTGAATGCTGTAAAGTAGGGCTCTATTATTTTTAATTAGTAAACAATTGTCCCAACTCTATTGGCTAGCTCACCAGTTTGAAATACTGCCTTTATCACAATAAATTCCCATATATACATGGGTCTGTTTCTGAACTCCAGTTAAATCCATCAGTACTACACAGTTTTACTTGGTATCTTCACCAGGTCTTCATACAGGCTCCAGTCCCATGTGAAACACCTATTCTTTCCAACTGTGCAATCTTTATTTGTAGTACTCACTCTCAAGGCTTGGGCATGGACCTCTAGCCCTGGGACTCAGCTGGGGAGTAGGGGGATGTCAATGTTGCAGTGATTCAATTTACATCTTTTTTTTTTTTCTTTTTTCCCTGTCCTGAAATAATGCAAACATACATCTTGATACTCTACTTATTATCTACATATTCTACTTTGGCCCTTACACCCAAGAGAAATCCAGCTGGACACCAATAGCATAAGTGCTATTTATTGAAAAGAACAAAGAATATAGAATGCAGGCTCTGTAGAGACAGGATGGAACAAAACAGGAAGTGCAAGCCTGCCTCCTGCTCAGCATAAGTGTTTGTTGCCCCACTGGGCCATCTTGTTGTTGATGGGCATCTTGAAGAAGCGGTCAGACTGCAGGTAGGCAGCGATTTTCTCCAAAGCCTGAAGGGAAAGCACACCAAACTTTATAAAGATCCTAACCCAGTCCAATAGACCCATACCAAAACAGCAACATTCACATGCTGCCTGCCTCTATTGCCCCCATTTTTTGTAGACCATGTCTTTGGGGTCCAGAAGCCAGACCCTTTCCCAAGACTTAAAGGTCTAGAGGTGTCTAACCATTGATAACTTTAGGCAAAAGCTGGTGTTGGGCAAGAATCCACCACAATGGGGTCCCTCAGGGCCCAGGGGAGATTGTGAGTAGTTTCGTAAGAGAAAGGTACAGGAACCATCACCTCAAAACGGCACATGAAAGCCTTCAGATTTGGGAACTCATCCAAGCACCTGGGCTCAAAAATACGGTTCTGATCTAAGACATCATAGGTGAGAAAATCCACAAAGGTGAGCTAGAAGGAGGGGAATAAGATGGTCAGGTCTGAGGAGTTCAATAACACCTGCAGAGATAGAGAGGTATCCTCTTCTTTTCTCTTCTTCCTACCTTGTCCCCTGCAAACCATGAGTACTTCCCTAGGAACAAGGAGAATTGTTTCAGTTGTCCAGGTAGCTGTTCCAAGTACTGAGGTTTCAGTTTTTCCTGAGAGAAAAAGGGAAAAAGAGAGCACAAATAGTGGTCATCATCTTCATAGATGATCAGGGCACAGGCCAGTGATGGCCACTTAGTAGTCCCTCCTCCAGGTGCCTTCTCACTGCCTTCATTTGGAGGTGGCAGGATGGGAAGGAGGTGTCTGGAAAGGCGGAGGTGCCAACAACAGATTTACATGACAAAACAACCCAAAAAACAAGAGTTTCGTTTCTTATTCAGACAGACTGGGTTGGTGGGAAGGTAGCAATAGTAGAATGGAGAAGAGATAACCTTTGGGTTCCTAATGCTCCTTTCCCTGCTGATGGGTGCTAAGGAAACTCACATGTTCAGAGTTGTAACAGAGCCGTATCAGTTGCGTGCGGAGATCCATCACTTGGTTCTCCATAATGTCCACTCGAATCTTTTCTTCTTCAGTGTCACCACCTGTAGGCCAAATGACAACAAACCACCCTCGGAATCATCCATCCCCGCGCAAACAACCAGCCTGGATGACCTCACCAGCTCTACCCCACTCACACATGTTGTGCTTGCGGGCGATGTAGCGCAGGATGGCATTGCTCTGGGTGATCTTGTTCTTCCCATCCATGAGGTAGGGCAGCTGAAAGGAAAAGGACAAGTCAAATGAACAACCTACCTCTCTCTCCTGGGGAAGTGTAGGCATGCAGGGCAGTGAACAGGAGAGCGAAGATGCCATGTTAGGAGAAATAAGAAAGTAAGTATAAGGTAGCAACTGGGTCTCCACATGATTCTAGACAGGGGTTCTTAAATCTATGTGTATGTGCATGCCATGAACCCTTTATCAGAATAAAGTTTTTAAGTGCATAAAGCAAAATACATATATTTACACAATTATAAAATATTTTTTAAAAAATTATAATAGAGTAATATGTGCATATTAATAAATACATTAAATAACAAGCACTAACTACCGTACTTTCAAAGTAGTCATCACTTTCAAAGCAGCCCCATATATATAACACGATGTCTGCAACACATAGAATATGAAAACACCTGATGTCTACCAATGACAAAGTCGCAGACATGGCTAATAACCGATGTTGCTTACTGCTTATCTTCACAATAAAAGGAAATGTTAACGTTTGGTTAGTGGTTAGTGGAAATGAAAATGTAATTCTTTCCCCCATCCAGTGCGAGGATGCCTGAATTCTTTCTATCCTATCCAGGTGAAGAGCCCCTATTCTAGGTCCTCTTGGTTCAGGGAGGGAAGAAACGGATACGCTTAAAGGCTTTTCCCTTCTGCCCACTCTTCTCCTAAAGCTACCTACATTAGGAAAGTCCAGGCCTAGCTTGAATTTCACATCCAGCCACTGGCTTCGATCATAGTCAGGAGCTGTAAGAGACAGAATGAAGTGGGACCCAACCTCCTTAATATCCCACCCAATGAGTGAAAAGGTCTGAAGAAATGACTTAGTCCCAGTATCTCAAATCCCCAGGCCCCAAGAGCATAACCTTTTAGTCTCTGGGCCCTATATAGTTAAGCATTAAGACGGAGTTGGGCTATAGCAGAGGAAAAATCCCAGCTCCAAGTAAAGGATGCGTCTCTCCCCACACAGGTCACAGCAGATGCTCTCACATGCTTGGGGCAGACTTCCCACCCGACCTTGGCATGATGCCACCCTCTGGGCATGAGAAGACAGGGGCAGTTGGAGGGCCAGCCTGGCTTGGGGCAGCATTACCTTCCCCGCACGTGTACCGCTTCTCCTCATAGCACGTATCAGTGAACTCCAGGAGCAGGCGGATGGCGTGCGCCAACTGGGGGAGACAGCCGGGTAAGCGCTTGCGCAGCTCCTACCAGCCCCCAACCCCCGCTCGCCAACGTCCCCCGGGCCGGGCTGCCGAGCCCCTGCATCCTGCCGGGGCGGTCGTTAAGCGGCTTCTGAGCCCTGCCCCGGCGGCATGCGGTCCTCGGGCCCTCCCGGCGGGGCCCAGCGGTCCCAGAGGCGGGGCGGGGTGGGATTCCGTGGCCACGGAGCTCGACTGGGGCCGGCCGCGGCGAAAGGGCGCCCGCGTAGAGCCGCTTCCCACGGAGACCGCGGGCCGAGAGCCCCGCCGCCTCCGCATCCGTTTTTCTGACGGAGCTGCTCAGCCATTGAGACGGCACTCACCCCGCGAATGTCCCAGTAACCCAGAACCATAGACGACTTGGAAGACATCACGACGCCGCTTGCCAGTCTTCGAGGACCGGAGGCAAAGCGCGAGCGGATGGGCCTTTATACCCGACGTGAGTGGGCGGGACCAACGATAGCGCCTTGACTCCGCCCCCTTTGTCCTTGTCTCCTCCTTCCACGCGCTCGCAGGGCCATGCGCAGGCGCACAGGAGCGCTATAGGAGCACCAGGGGCCTGGAAATTGAGGCTCTGCGCTTCCCCACTAGGGGTGGGGGTGGGGTGGGGGGCGGCGGGGATAAGGTGCGATAAGGTGGGGGAGGGTGGGAGCAAGCCTGGGAGTCTGACTGGACTCTGACCACACCAGGGAATCGCCAGTTTTCCTTTTTTTTTCTTTTTTTCTTTTTCCATTTTTCTTTCTTTTTTGGAGGGGTAGGCAGGTGGGGAACAGGATCTCGCTCTGTTGCCCAGGCTACAGTGCAGTAGCATGATCATAGCTCCCTGCAACCTCAAATTTCTGGGCTCAAGGGTATCGCTATCTCTGGCGCCAGCGTTAGGGGGTGGGAGGGTTTGGGAAAAGAAGGGATGGTGATAAAGCCTTAAATCACTTAAACCCATAAAGCTCTAAGGTAGGAAGCGATTCAAGGTAGGAGACGTTACCTACTTTGGTGGGGGGAGATCTCTTCTGGCCCGGAGAGAAGTTGATTCTGAGAGTACTTCCAGGAGGAGGTGGGCTCTTGAGCAAGGCCCCTGAGGCAGGACAAGCCATGGACATTAGGATGCAAGAAAGGGCATACCAGGCAGGAGGAATGCAGAGCAAACGCTGGAAGGTGGGAAATACAAATTTGTGTAGAAGGAAGTATTGTTGAGTTGGGCTGGTTTACGAGGCTGGAAAAGCATGTTGGGATCAGGTGGAAGAGGGCAGTGTGGATGTTTTTCCTTTGGTCTGTGAGAAACCTTCTGGGCACAGCTGTTCAGTAGAATGTAATACAAGCCACATATGTGATTTAAAATTTTCTGTTTCTAGTAAAAACAAACAGGTGAATCAATTTTAATAATGTATTTTATGTAGCCCCATATATCCAGCGCAGGAGTTTGAGGTTGCTTGTGAGCTAGGCTGACACCACAGCACTGTAGCTTGGGCAACCGAGTGAGACTCTGTCTCAAAGAAAAAAAAAATAGTGAGACTAGATGAAATCACCATGAGAGTGACAGTAACAGAAAAGAAACAAGGTCTAAGGATTTGTGGTGCTGTGGCACATCAACATTTGGAGGTTGGGGGAATGAGAGAGAACCGCCAAAGGAGTGGCTGCTGAGGTAGGAGGAAAACCAAGTGTCCTGGACGCTAAGTGAAGACATTTGAAGGAGAAAGTCAGCAGCTATGTCAAATGTGGCTGATAAGTCAAAGTAAGATGAAGACTGAGAAATAATGTCTGAATTTAGCAATGTGGAGGTCATGGTGTCCTTGATAAAGCAAGAGATCTGTAGGAGGCCCTTGTAGTCCTGGGAAGAACTAAGATCCTGAGTTTAAGCAGGGCCCATGAAAATGAAAAAAAAGGGCACAAATTTGCAACAGTGTCAACTGGAGACAGATAGGATTTGTCAATGGACTGTGAAGGAGTGGGAGAGGGACAGTCCAGAGCTCTCCAAGGGTTTCTGGCCTGGCCTCCACAGCACAGCCACGTATGACACTCAGCCCCTAGAGGCCCTAGCCCGGGCCTCACATTTGCCTGTTAGTTCAGCTGAAGCAAGGTTGGGATTTTTAAAAGGACATTCCACTAAAAAGAAAAAAGGAAAAAAGTGCGAACACATAGGGACAGAAGCATTTATAATGCCTGGATTTCACCTTCCAAGATAACAAAAGGTGATTCACAAATGAAGCTAAGGAATAAGGCTAGCATTTATTGAGCACCAATGAAATGCCAGAAAATATCTAGGTATTTCACATATGTTAGTTAATTTGTTCCAATGTAAGCTTCACAACACCTTTATGAAGTAGGCATTATGACTATTTTATAGAAGAAGAAACAAACAGGCCTGGAGAAGTTTAGGTGAATTGCTCTTCTAAGCTCAAGGTCCCATGGGTGGTCTGGGATCCAAATCTAGATTTGTCTAATAACACACAATTGGTGCTAGTTCTACTGCACTTGGATATCTGACCTTCACTTTACCTTTTTGGAAAATCTGGGAACACCGGCTGAAACACTTTCTTCTGGTCCTGGAGGTTTTCCCTGCTTCTAGGGCTCCTTCAGCTCTGTAAGGGCAATGGGTTAATATCTCCTTCCCTATTCCACGAAATCAACTTTTCTGTTTAACTTTTGCCCTTGACAAGTCAGACCCTAAGAATCTCACTGTTTTTCTCTTTTGTGAGGGAAAATTTATGCTTCCCTATTCTGTGTTAGCAGCTGTGAGAGATGATTTTATGAAGCCAGGAACTTGAGGGCATGACATAGGCAGACTAAAAATAGGGCAATCTGGGGCCCAGACAGTGTCAGGGTCAGGATCAAAGTCAGCTAAGAGAGACTTCAGGAAACATACAAAGAACCCTCAAATCCCTAAGTTCGTTGGGCCTTATTTGTAGACTAAATCAATAAAAGTACAGCTACTTTTATGTGGAGAGGGGAGTCTATGACAGTTTTGAGATTAAAGAAGGCTGCTTATACTAAAAAATATAAGGAGTCACTAACAGTCCAAACCCCTCATTCACTTAACCTTTGAGAAAACAGTGGCCCAGAGAGTGGAATGACCTGTTAGAGTTCACATAGCCAAATGGTGGACTTTCAACTTTCAGTCCAATGTTCCTTATGTTCTGCTACTAAAAAGACAAGCCAGGGTGGGAACTCAAGGTCAGCTCACCCAACAGCAAAGGACAGAAGTTGTATTAAAAGAAGAGGTTACCGACCACCACGTGAGGCACTAGAGTGCCTCTCCAGAGGAACCAGAGCTGATTACAGGACCTAAAAACAACACTCTAGTCTGCTCTTCCCAGCAAGCACCACCTACTGACAGGGAGGTCATTCTGCACACCCTTCTACCACATCTACTGACTCATTACAGGGTGTGATCGAATCTCACCGACAACCACCACCTACTGGCTCAGAGACGAAACAGGGTGTGTCATTATCCAAACAAAAATCTAAAGGCAAGAAGCAACAACTGATCCAGATGGGAAGAAATCAGCGAAAGAACTCTGGAAGTACAAAGAATCAAACGGAAAGTGCATCCCCAAA
>CAUYRT010069953.1:0-12426 GCA_963574885.1 Lepilemur ruficaudatus
GACTACTTTGACAGAGTAGGTTTTTGAATGTAACAAGATAAGTCAACTTGAGTGGTAATATATTTTGGGAAATCAGCTCACTACAAATTGTGACTGTAAACATTGTACTGTAAATGCTTTGTAGTTTTCCCCCAATTAAAATAAATAAATAAATAAATAAAAAAGAAATGTACATTTTCAGGCCCTGGACCTACTGAATCAGAAACTCTGAGGGGGAAGCCCAGAAATTTGTTTTGACAATCCCTCCAGGTGACTCTGATGCACACTAAAGTTTGAGAACCACTGTATTTCACTTTTAAAAATGCTGCTTACAAACCTATTAATGTGATTCCACAATCTGTAATTTGAAAATCCCGTATCAAATGTTCTGGGCTATTAAAAGGATTTGTTGTGTAAAATTTGGATTCAGTCAAAAGGCTGCCCTCCAGGATCCAGAAGGCCACGTGTGGCCCCAAGGCCACAGGTTCCCCACCCCGCTCCACCCCCGGGGCGGGCAGTGCTACTCACCAGGTTCATGGCCTGCGAAGGAAAGAAAGCGGGAGGGTGGGTTAGAAGAGATATGCACGAGGGCCGTGTGGGCTGGGGGACGGGTCTCCGCCTACCTCCACCCAGCGCCCACCTGGCTTTAGCTCCCAAGGGGCCCAAGGAAGCTGTTTAGAGGCAGCTGCGGACCCTCCCCGTCCCCACAGAGGGGTGCTTGCCAGGTGCTGGCAAGCCCTGGAAAGGGGAGGATGGGGGAGGAACAAGCTGGCACCCAGGGTCTGTGGGTGTCTGCTGGAGGTCCGGGGGCAGGGCGAAGAGCACACAGCCCACACGGGGCCTGACAAGGGCCCAGGTCATGACCCCCAGACTGAGATCCTCAGCTGCAGAGCAGCCAGGCCTGCGAGGAATTACCATGCCCACCTCTTACGCCCCTCCAGCCCGTACCCCCCAGTGCCTCCTCCCTGCCCACCTGAAGTCTCCATGCAGTTAGTAAGCAGCAGTCAGGAGGAAGGAGAAAAAGAAAACGGAGAAAAGGAGAGGTGGGCCTTAGAGGCCCCCAGGTGGTCTCCCTCTTTCTCACTGTAGGGCTGGCTATCCCCTTGGGCTCCTGTTCAGTCTCCAGGGGCTGTGGCCCTGTGTAGCCTGACATGGTGCTTGGGCTTCCTGCTGCCACTTGTGTTTCTGAGACCCCCTCACAGCTTCTCTGCCCCTCCCTGCCCAGGCTGGGGCCAGAGAGCAGCAACAGGCCTGGGCCCAAGAGGGTGCTGGGCAGGGCCAGGCCCGGTGGCAGGGGCCCATACCTTCAGCTTGGACTGAATCTCCCGAGATTTCCGCCTGGCTAGAACCTGCAAGTGGCTAGAGACCTGTGGGGAGAGAAAGGAAGAGAACAGAGAGAGCGGAGGAGAGTTCCAGAGCAGAGCTGTAGCCAGAAAGGAGGCACAGGGGGCCGGAGGAACGGCCGAGGCAGGGGCCTGAGCCGTGCGTGGACAGCGGTGGAGGCGCCGTGGGTAAGGGGCCCGGGAGGGGCTGGAGGCCCCAGTCCGGCCCCGACGTACCTTGATGCCAACCTGGTACTCGCGCACCTTCTTCCGAGCTAGAACCTGTATGTGGCTGGACACCTAGGGGCCGCCCAAGTCCCGCCAGAGAGGAAAACACAGACAGTGAGGAGGCACAGCCACAGAGTAGCCACGGGCAGATGAGCATCCCAGCCCTCATCTCTGGGGACCAAATGTAAATGGGGGGAACCTTAGGGCCCTGTGGGCAGACATCTTTTGGCACTGCCAATTCTGCTTTCTTCTTGGCCTTGTCTTGCTCAAGAGCCTACAGTGGCTTCCAGGGCTACCATGTACAGTTGTATAGGTTGAGGACTGAAATCTAGCCCAAGTTCTGCTGCCAAGCTATGTGCCCTGGTACAAGGCTGCTCCTAACCCAAAGGAAGGGTGTTTGTCCCCTCCCCGAAAGGGGTGACTTCTTCCTCACTGGTGACCCTCAGAGACATCTTTTACTAACTGGCACCACAGGGGGCTAGCAATGGCTAGGATGCTCTGTTGGCCTTTAAATTCCAGAACAAGGCCACATCCTTGACCAAAGATCTCCCCCTGTACCACTGCCTAGGTCCTCCTGCAACTCCAACAACCCCGCCCTGTAAAACTAGGCCTGGTGCTTTTCCTGCCCTGCTCGTGCAGCTTCCTGCCCCAGCGCACCTTCCTTCTCCCTGGACTAATGTATGCCAAGGTATCTACGTACACAGTGGGTGCACTTAATTGCACTTCTTCTCCCTGAAGCCTCTGCGGGCAAACCTGAGCTAATCGCAGTCTGCGTGTGCACACCCGGGGCTGTGTGCCCAGCTTGCACAACAGACCCTTGACACTGTCAAGGATCCGACCCTGCTCCTCAGAAAAGCCAAACGCCACCGTCCCCTCTGGGCCACAATAGCAAACAGAGCCCGGGGTGGCTTCGCACCCGCAGCGCCAGCACCTGCTGCAGGCTTTCTCCGCAAGCTGTCTGTACCCCCGCCAAGAGACAGTTTATTTTTCTTCTTAATCACTGCCTGAAAGCTACTATGTACGTGACACTGGGCAGCCCCTGACACCACTTGGTTAGAACCTAGATGGGTGACCCTCTGGCTGCCTCACCCCGGCCAGGAGTCAGACACGTCCAGCCAAATCACCAATCGCTTCCTGCTAGGACACAGTGATGGATGTTTACAGAGCACAGGCACTGTCGTTCTCAGCACGCCACACGTCCACTCACCTGATCTTTACCACAAAGCTAGGAAGTAGGTACTATTTTAATATCCCTGACTTACAGATGATCGAACCAAAAACAGAGAGGTTTAGGAACTTATCCAGGGTCACACAGCTAGATGCTAGAGCCAGGATTTCAACTAGGTCTGACTTCAGAGCCCACTTGCTTCACCACCAAGTCGTCTGGACCCTTGGCATAGAGGGTCACCCCAAAATGGTCGACTCTGTGACAGCTGAAAGTCACATGGAACTTTATCTCAATTTAATGTTTAGCTGTTTCTGTCAACATGTGGAGGCACCATACTTGCTGTCAATTGCTGTATGTATCTATAAAAAACTAAAACTGCATTTCTTTGCCAGAAGTATTAATAAAATAAAGAATGACCAGGAAAAAAAAAAAACCCAACTTGTTGGCTGGTTGCTCTTACAACACATAAAGACATGCCACCCACCTTGTCCTCACAACCGTAGGATGGGTCCTCTTTTAAGGGGATATTAGATATAAAAACCTAGAGTTCTAGGAAAGGATAAAGTTAGAGGGAGCCCTACCCTTACAAAATGATTAAGGCCAGCGGTTTTTAAAATTCTGAGCTGGGCTGGGCGCGGTGGCTCACGCCTGTAATCCGAGCACTCTGGGAGGCCGAGGCGGGAGGACCATTTGAGCTCAGGAGTTCAAGACCAGCCTGAGCAAGAGCCAGACCTTGTCTCCATTAAAAATAGAAACAAAATTAGCTGGACCACTAAAAAATATATAAAAAGTATTAGCCGAGCATGGTGGCACACGCCTGTAGTCCCAGCTACTCTGGAGGCTGAGGAAGGAGGATCGCCTTAGCCGGGGAGTTTGAGGTTGCTGTGAGCTAAGCAGACGCCACGGCACTCTAGCCCAGGTGACAGAGCAAGACTGTCTCAAAAAAAATAAATGATTCTGAGCCTGTCAACAGCTGGTCTGTAAAAGCTCATTGTCCATGTGGCCTTCTCAGGGGCCGTACGGGACGGGAGCAGGTGTAACGGTGGACGCAGAACGAAGGCTGGGATGTGCCCACCGCTGCTGCTTGGGCCTCGGTTCAAAGTGACCAAGCTCAGTAACCCCTGGCCCCTTCCCACTATGACAAACAGGTTCCCACGAACACATTCTTTGGGTGAAGCAAGACTTAATCAGAGTTCCCCTCTGAGCCCAGGACAGCTTTCTTTTTTTTTTTGAGACAGTCTCACTCTGTTGCACAGGCTAGAGTGCCATGGCGTCAGCCTAGCTCACAGCAACCTCAAACTCTGGGCTCAAGCAATCCTCCTGCCTCAGCCTCCTGAGTAGCTGGGACTACAGGCAGGCGCCACCATGCCCAGCTAATTTTTTCTAAATATTTTTAGTTGGCCAATGAATTTCTTTCTATTTTTAGTAGAGATGGGGTCTCGCTCTTGCTCAGGCTGGTTTCAAACTCCTGACCTTCAGCGATCCTCCCGCCTCGGCCTCCCAGAGTGCTAGGATTAAAGGCGTGAGCCACCGCGCCCCGCCCCCAGGACAGCTTTCTGTTTACAGCGATGATAGTAATAACAAGGGCAGCAAATTCTTCCTCGAGCTACTCTGTCCAAAGCGCCTCTGCCTGTGACCAACTCAGTGGCTTGGGAACCACGGCGGGGGGGGGGGGGCGGTGAACTGCCCGCCGCTAACAGGCCGCAGGGCCCTCTCCTGGACACATCACCCAGCAGCTGAGGGACCTAGAGGCAGTTACTGAACTTGCCTGTGCCTCAGTTTCCTCATCAGTAAAAGGGAGGCAGTGTCTGTGCCCACCTTATAAAGTCACCGAGAGGACTAAGTGCATTCATACAAGGTCAGCTCAGCCAGGGTGTACGATGGTTATTACTCACACACCCGCCTTCCTCAGGCTGGAAGGAGGGACCTCTCCCAGTCTGTGCCTGGCTAAGTGCCGTTCCCTCTTTAAATGCCTCCCAAGTGCCACCTCCTCTGGGATGCCTGCCCGGTCTGGGTGGGACACTTGTCCCACAGTGCCCTGCACACGCTCCTCTCTCTCTGACCATGTGGCTCCCTGCTGGGCAGGGCCACTCGGGGCAGGTACCACGCAGGAGCCCAGCAGTCCTGTGGGCTTATCTATGGTCCGTGAAGCAAAGTCCTTGGGCCAGGTGTTGGGTGGTTGGAGAGGACAGTGGGGCCACCTCCCCAGGAGAACGGACCTGCTGGGGAGTGTGTGAAGTTGCCGGGAGAGGGAGGGTGGAGGCGTGATGGGACAAGGAGGGTGGCAGCTGGGCAGGGGGCAGCTCTGAGGAGGGGGCAGGGCAGAACCGGCCCTGGCTGGCGGGGGCGGGGGGCTGAGGGAAGCGGGGAGAGTGGGTGCGGCAGAGGAGCCCAGCATGAATCGTCTACCTGTTTTCTCGTCCGAGTCTTCCCCGTCCTCAGTTTAATGTAGCGTGCGATCAACTCGTTGCGACCTGATTTGGGGCGAGAGGACAAATGAGGCCTGGGCAAAGGGTGGAGCTGGAGGCAGGAGACCCCTGACCCTCCCCAAAACACCGGTCCCTTCCCACTCTCTTTGCTCCAAGTCCCCCCACACTGCCAGCAGGGCAGGCCCAGGGCTGGGGGGGAGGGGCACTGAGCAGTGCCAGGCGCCCTGCTGGGCTTCCCCGAGACAGACGGGGGTGTGTGGCACAGGTCAGCAGAACAGTGCTGGCGGGGCCTGTCCCTACACGGCACCCAGCTACTCCAGCCCCCAGGGACGCTGCCCCCGTGTCACCAGCCCCAAAGCTCTGAGTGTGCAGGTGGGGGTGTGTGTGAGTGAGATGGTGGATGTCCACACGTCCCCACGCCAGTCTGAAGGGGATCTGGACCAGGCTCCTGTCCCAGCGCTGTCCTTGCGACCGGGGAGACCCTAGACAAGTCCCTTTCCTTAGTGAAGAAAGACCAGGAAGGACTGACGGCCTCCAATGTGCCTCCTATACTGCGTCAAGATGTAGCGCATGATGAGCGTGTTACCATGTCCCTGTGCCCGTCATTCCCATGTCACCGGTTACCAGTGTTGCTCCCGCCCCGTGAGAGAGAACTTTGTCAGCCTTGGGGTGGGGGGCTCTGCTCAGCGCCGCGGCCCCTCTGAGGGCCCAGAAGCTGGCCAGGGTCCGAGGGAGGGCACTTGCGTGTGTCAGCATCCTCGGGGTGTATACCTCTACCCCCAGATCCAGGCCCTCTGCCCCCCAACCCCATGGCCTCCCCAGACTGGCCAAATTCTCCAAATTCCTCTGCGATGACAGAACCAGCCCCACTCCCTCCGCCCTGGCTAAAAATACCCCGTGGGGCTGCCCCAGCCATTGGGGAGGTAGCAGTGGGGGCAGATGGCCCCCGCCCTGTGGAGGCGCCCTGGAGCATCTGCCTGCCCCCACAGTGGGGCTCTGGGGCCCAGGGTGGGGTGGCAGAGGGGTGTGGCCAAGGGACACAAGCGGCCCCTACTGCTTCCCACACCCGCCGTGGCCCCGGGCGCTGGAGGGAGAAGCTGCGGCCTGCGTTGCTCCACCAGGGGCCACCAGGGAGGCCTGGGGGGAGCCAAGTTCTCCCTCAAACGCAGCTATGGGAAAGCCGTCTCAGGGCTGGACAAGAGGAGACGTCCCTTCTGGAGGTTGGCAAGAGGGCAGAGAGAGAGGCCAGGGAAACGGCAGAGACTGGGGAGGGTCTGAGGAATGAACGTGTCCCCACCTCCCCCAGCCCTCTTCCCAACACAGGCTGTGGTCACAGAGCCAGCTCCCCTACACTGGAGGGACCTGTGTGGGGACCCCCCCACCCAGGCCACGGCCCTCAGGCCTCCTTCCCACATCCTGCAGGAAAGGACCCTCTCCAGGCCTTGCCTGGAGCACCCGGTCTGACCCCGTTTCCTGGGCCAACTGAGTCAGCCCGAAACCTCCATGCCCGCAGAGGGGAGAGGGCGGCGGGTGCAGAGGTGTGGGCCGGCTGGTGGGGGCAGGCCAGGCTTGTTTGTGAGGAGGCCATGGCGGATCCAGACACACAGGCTTGCACGCCCAGACTCGCCGGCGAGCCGCCGGCCTGGGGACTTCGCCAAACCGGTTGGGTGAGGGGGCAGAGAGCGGGGAGTGGCCGGGAGGCGGTCCAGTGTCTCCGGGCCCCCACACGCACCGTACATCTTGCCCTCGTCCGACAGGATGATCTTGCGCCGGCCGCAGGGCGGGTAGATGGCCAGGGCCTCCTGGAAGCTCTGCTCGATGTCCGGGCTCCACACGCCCTCCGCATCGTTGTCCAGTCCCTTGTCCAGGCCCTCGGGCCCATCCTCCCGGGCCTCCCCGGGGCTGCTGCTGGCGTTCCAGCTGTTGGACGCTATGGTGCTGGTTGCTCTGGGCTCTGGGCCTGAGCCCACTGGGCACCGGGAGCCTGGGGCAGATGCAGAGGGATCAGGGCCAAGGTCCTCCCCGACCACAGCACGCTCCACCCCCCAGCCGCTGCTCTGGACCTCTGCCCCCACCCAGTCCCACCCCAGGGGCAGGTGCTCCAGGTGGGATGGAGGCAACCAGGGATTAAGCTGATTCAGAGCTGTGTGACCTCGGATGAGCTCCTTCACCTCTCTGAGCCTCAGTCCAGTAAAATGAGGAAAGGGTCTCCCTGAGCTTTCGGGTTAAAATTTAAATTAGATCATGACAAAGTACCAACCACATGCCTGGCTCATGACAGAGGGGGTCGATGATAACACTAATGAGGCCTTATATGGACACAGTACTTTTGTGGGTAAAGAGCATTTTCATATTCTCTCAGTCCTCACAAAACTAAAGCAGGAAGGCAAGGACTGATGCCCATTATTCAGAGAGGAAAACTGAGGCTCACAGGACCATGCAGCTGCTGAGGCATCATGAGGACAGAGAGCAGGACAAAGGCAGGGCAGGGGCGGGGCTTCGGGCTCTCACTCTCTCAGTCCCCCTCCCGGAGTCCAGACCCCCAACGAGGGACCTGGCCCCTGGTCTCACCCCAGCACAGCACGCCCTGCTGGGCACCCTCATGGGATGTGGAGGGCCATGGACCCAGGAAGGGCACAGCTTACCCATCCCCAAACAGATAACTAACCAGACCGCTGCCAAGGAGCCTAAACGTGGGGGGGAACTGCCCCGGGAATTACAAAAAGGGAGCGGGTGGGGAAGCCGCTGAGAAGGTGCCTGGCCCGCAGCCTGGCGGACCCCACCCGCTCCGCCATCCCACTTCCTGTTCCCGCACCTCCCCAGCCCACACAGCCCATAAACCACCCACACGCTGGCCCCTGGCCTGGCCCACATCGAGCTGGGCCAGGGCTCTGCAAACCGAGTTCCCTGCACTCCAGGCTGGGTTCTTCATCCAGACGGCACCCAGCCGGTCCCCATGGCCGGCAGCCCCACGGCACCCCCCAAGCCCCTTCAGCCCCATTGTATTATTAATACATCAGGTCCTGGGAGCCTCACAGCCCAAGATGGCCAGACCCTGGCACTCCACTCTGGGCAGTGGGAGGTGCGGTGGCAGCATAGAGAGGTGGGACCCTGTCAGAAGCCAGGGAGAGGAACGTGAATTCCTCTTTGTGTGGTGAGGCTGGAGGCTGTCAGGCTGTCGCCAGTGGAATAGGGTGGGAGGGCCTGAATGTCAGATAGATCTGGAAGTTACTACTAAGAACAGTACTTGCCATATGCCAGGTACTGCTCTGGGATTTTACCACATTGACTCATTTAGTCCTCACAATGACCCTATGGGGTAGATACTATTTTATTCCTATTTCACAGGAATCAAAGAAACAGAGAGGTGAAGCAACTTGCCCAAGGGCACACAGTAAGTAAGTACTAGATCTAGCTTAAGTCTCATAAACTGGTGGGGCAAGGGGAGGGGGCTGAGAAACCCCACCTCTGGGAGACAGAAAGGAGGCCCAGCTACCACAGCAACTGCCCTGAGCCCATCCATGGGGCCTAGGACAGGAGGTATCCCTCAGGCCAAGCAGCTCAAGCAATTTTAAGGCCCCCCAGGCTGCTGTATAGCCTGGACTGTGAAGCCTCCAAGACCACCAGGAATCTCTCTCTCATGGCCTGTGGGCAGCCAGGGAGAGAGAGGAAGCTGTGCCTTGACCAGTCAGAGGGGCCAGACCTCCCCATCCCCAGCCTGTCCCTCACCCCAGGAAACTGCATCTGTAGTTGGGATGAAGGGCCTCCCCCTGGTATCCGCTGACAATGCCATGGGGCTCTCAGGGGGGAAGGAGCAAAGGGGCTACAATGAGCTAAGACTCCTCCCAACGAAGTCCCCAACCCATTCCCACCAGATCCTTCCCGATGCATCCCAAAGAGTAGCAGGGGCCCAGCGCATGGGGGGCCCTGGCAGTCCAGACTTCCAAAGCAACTTTCCTGCCTCCCCCAAGTCTCTGCCTGCCTCCCCTCACCCAGGCTGTGCCCCCCCTTCTTGGGGTGATGTCAGCCCCGCCCCGCCCCCCGCGGGAGCACTGTGGCCAAATATGGCGAACACAGCAGCAGGCTTGGGAGCTGGGACAGACTGGGGGGGCGGGGCGGGCAGACCCTGGCTGGGACCGCTGGCAGCTGGTGAGAGGGGGAGGGGAGCCTGGGGGCGGCCCAAAGGACGTGTCAAGGATAGACTGGGACCACCGTCCCTCCTCTCTGCTGGCTCCTAGGTACATGCAAGACTCACTTTCCAGGTACACTCCTGGGGCAGAGGCGCCAACACGGGGCCCGCAGGTGGCACCCCCCATACATAGCCATGCACAGGAGCACATGTGTGCAGGTGTGCCGTGCGGGCACTCAGGTCGTGCCCAACAACCAAATGAGAATCTTTGCACCCCGAGCCACACACACTGGCAGGCAGCCGCCCCAGGCTGGAGGCTGAGCTGGGGTCTCAGAGGGAGGCAGCAGGAGGCCTGAGCACTGCTCCCCCAGAGTTACTGCTGTGGGTGAGGACAGAGACTGGCATGAGCCACCTCCTCCTCTCCCTAGACCCCCAAAGCACTAGGACCCTGCCCAGGGTGACAGAGGGGGCCGCAGCTCCCTGGACAGATGCCGACACGACTGAGGCTAATGTGAGCCTCAGGCTTGGTGAGGGGGGTGGCTGGGGCCAAGAGGGCAGGCCCCCTGGGGTGGCAGCCCCCAGGTGTCGAGAGCCTCTGCCTTGCTGGGCTGCCACCAAGAGGGGGACAGGAAGGGGAGGGGCGGGCTGAGACTGGTGTGAGGGAGGTGGGGGGAGCCTGGGCCTGGGGTAAAGAGAGGTGGGAGAAGGACCCAGAGAGACAGGCAAGGAGACAGGGGAGCCCCAGAGGGTGAGAGGGCAAGAGACAAAAAGACCAGCCCAGCAAGAGTCAGACAAGAGACCAGGGGAGTGAAGTCTGGGAGACCCAGAGGAGGAGAAATGCGGAGACAGACAGCAGGCAGGGGCAGACCCTAGGACAGACAGACAGCTGGCGGGTGGGGAGGAGAGACAGTGATCACAACCCACAAAGACCCAGAGAGAGGGAGACACGCCACAGTGGGTGGCGGACCAAGAAATTCAGATATGGACGGGCAGTGGGGGAGGTGCAAGCCAGGAGGGACCAAGAGAAAGAGAAAGACAGGGACAAGGACAGAGACCTAGAGGCCAGGGCAGGCCAGAGACAGGGAGTGTTGAGGGAGGCCACACAGGGCTATGTCAAGGACATCCCAGTGCTGTCCCAGGGACCCCACCCTCCACCTCCTCGCAGAATACCTCCCCTGTGCCCAGCTGCAGTCCTGGGGGGACTCAACGCTCTCTGCTTCACCCCTTTCCCTCTCCGGGCCCTCAGCCTTCGGGCTCAGAAGGCCCCTGGGTGGGGGCAGGAATGGGAGCTGGGAGGCTGGGTGAGCAGGCTGTGGGGCCCTGGGGGAGATAAGGGGCACCTTGCTGCCCACTCCCCACCCTGGGGCCAGACCTGCCGGAAGAACTGGCTGGACAGCTCCAGGATCCAGGCCAGAGCCGGGGCCCTGCAGAGGCCCTGGATCCCCCTCCAGGCCCTGCAGCCTCCAGACCACCCGGCCTCTAGCTCCTCTCAGTGGAGAGGAAGGGACGGCCTGAAGTGGGCTGCCCTGCCCTGGCGAGGCCAGTGGTGCAGGGGGGCAGCCCTCCCCCTGCACTCGCCCCACTGGGAGGACAACTGATCTGTGCCCTTACTGGCTCTAGCAGCCAGCAGCTGTCCACCCTTGCAAGGACCCCAGCCCGCAAAGCGCTGTCATTTTGAGTGAGAACATCACTCAAAGTGAGGAAGATCAGTGGAATCAGCATTTTCCTCTCAAATCTCTGCCCTCAAACCTATGCTGGCTGACGGGCCAGGGGGTTGAGGACGGGGAGGGCAGCTGGGGAGGGCTAAGGGAGCCTCCCGCCCTCTCTGCCTTTTCCTCCCTCCTCCCCCACGGGCCAGCTGTTCTCCAGCTGCCAGAGGCTCCCACCCTAGAAGTGGCCATGCTCTGGCTCTGGTTGGGACCAAATGGGGAGGGGGTAGCAATGGCATCTGCCTCTCCCACCTCTAGCCCAGGGACCCTTGAGGGACCCTGCAAAGTGGCCACACCCTGCCAGGCTGGGGAGGGAGCACCCTCCTCCCTGGAGCAGGGTCTTGATTTTTCCAGGAGGAAGCAATTTGCAGAGCCCACAGGAGGGAGGAGGGGCCCTTCCCCTCCCCCCCATTAATGTGCTTCCAATTTGGGAATCAAGACTCTGCCCCTCCTCCCCCACTACTTGGGGTAGGGGCTTTCTCAGGGAGCAGTGGGGGGGTGGGACAGCCCCCAGGCCCCCTTCCCAGGGTAGTGCAGGGGGTAGGAGGGTAGGGACTCAGAGCCCTCCAGCCCCTTGCGGAGAGAAGACGCCCAGCTCCCTGCCCTCCCTTTACCAGCTCTGAGACTGTCCTCCTCACCTTGTCCCATTCCCAGGGAGGGATTCCCAGGTACCTAGTGGGGCAAATCGGGTAACTGGGTTTCACAGTCCTTAACGAACACGGGAGGCCCCTTGCACCGTGTCATCCACTGAACTGCCACCAGCCACTTGGTCAATCTCCCCGCAGTCAGTGTCCTCTGTGAACACACAGGTGTCCTCTGTGCCCTCCCTCCCGCTCTCCCACGGTCTCACACAGCCACTGTCCTATACGTGCACTGTGCATTGCTACTTGCACCTCTCTCCTTTCTGTTTCTTTTTTTTTTACAGTACTTTCAGTTGCTGTTTTATCCTTTCTGGTTTTTAAAAATTTTATTGTGGTAAAATACACATACCATAAAATTTACCGTTTTAGCCATTTTTAAGAGTACAATTGAGTGGCATTAAGTACATTCCTTCTTCCTGTTTTTATCAGTGTCTTTTTCTTGAAACACAGTCTTGGCACTCTGGGAGGCTGAGGCCAGAGGATCACTTGAGCTCAGGATTTCGAGACCAGCCTGAGCAAGAGTGAGACCCCACCCCACCCACACCCATCTCTACTAAAAATAGAAAAAAAAATTAGCTAGGCAACTAAATATAGAAACAAAAAATTAGCCAGGCACGGTGGCTCACGCCTGTAGTCCCAGCTACTCGGGAGGCTGAAGCAGGAGGATCACTTGAGCCCAGGAGTCTGAGGTTGCAGGGAGCTAGGCTGATGCGACGGCACCCTAGCCTGGGCAGCAGAGTGAGACTCTGCCTCAAAAAAAATAGAAATAGAGTGCAGTGGTGCCATCATACCTCACTGCAACCTCCAACTCCTGGGCTCAA
>CAUYRT010069955.1:0-63363 GCA_963574885.1 Lepilemur ruficaudatus
TTATACCACTGTAGGATGACTGTAGTTCACAATAACATATAGTTTCAAATCACTAGGAGGAAGATAGTAAATGTTCCCAACATCAAAATATAATAAATGTTTAAGATAAGGAATATGCTAATTACTCTGATGTGATGACTATACATTAAATGTATCAAAACATCACTATGTACCCCATGAATATGTACCATCGTGTCAGTTAAAAAATTAAAAAATCGTATCTCATTGCTTCCCTGTTTGTATCCCCACAGCAATTTCTCATTCACTTAGAAGAAAACCCACACTCTTCTGTGGCCACCAGGGTCTCTGCTGCCCTCCAGCCCCACTTTCTCCACTCTGCAGCTCTCTCCCTGTGCCCCAGCCACACTGGCCAAGGTTGCTCTGGCTTTGGGCCCCTTGACATGCCATCCTCTTGCTATGACTGTCACCCTGGCTTCTGAACTCATCTTTAGTTCAGCCCAGCTAGTGCCATGCCTCAAACTTTTACAGTGGCGTTTCCCAAGCTCCACCTATTTGTGAAAATTCTTGATTTTTTGCCATATCAGCATACTGTCTATACTGTAATTCATGGCAAACTATCACGGCATGGTATCAACATCATTGTTGTGGTTGTGATGTTGTACTATAGTTTTGCAAGATGTTGTCATTGGGAGAAACTGGGTGAGGGGTACTTAGGATTCCTGTATTATTTCTTACAACTGCATGTGAATCTACCATCATCTCAAAATAAAAAGTTTAAATGCAAAAAACTGTAGGATTAAAATGCCTGGCAACAATAATAAAAGAGACAGAAGAAGGTAAACAGAGTTAAATGTATTCTAGGATCCTTGCACTGCCCAGCGATTGACAAGACTACAAATTTAAATTCTATTTTAATAAAATAGGGTTGCATATTGTAATATCTATGATTACCATGAAAAGAAGAATAAACAAAGACATTGTATAACTAAGAAATTAACAGAGTGAAGACCAGAATAAAGCAAAAAGCAGGAAAATAAAAACACAGAACAGGTGGGACAAATAAAAACCAACAGTAAATAGTGGATTTAAACTCAAACATGTTAGTAATTATATAAAATGTTAATTAACTAATTAATTAAAATATAAAGATTGTCAGACTGGATTAAGAAAGCAAAACTCAATGATATGTTGCTTACATGAAATATACCTTGAATATAAGGTTAAAAAAATGAAACGATATAAAAAATGCATCTTGCAAACTATCTAAAAATAAGTCAATAGCAGACAACACCCCCCTATTTATAATAAGTGAAAGTAAATTAGAAGTAAAGGGGGATATCTCATAATGATATGAGTCATTTGACTGTTTTAAATTTTCTTAAGCCTTAAAAAGAGCCTCAAAATATGTAAAGCCAAAATTGACAAAATTAAAAAGAAAAATAGATAAATCCACAATCATCATAGGAGATTTTGACACAGCTCTCTTGGTATCTGATGGAACAAACATAAATATGTCTGTAAGGACATGAAAGATTTGAATAATATGAGTAAAATAGTTTACTTGTGAGATCAATTAGTCCTAGGCTATCTTTACTTTGGTGAATCATTTGACAAAGCTTTTTATGATAACCTTTTGATAAAATAAATAAGTAAGCATTATGAGTATAAAGTTAGGAAGATTTCAGTGAATAAAGGAAAGGCCTTGTGTAAGCACTCTAGCACCAAATGTTTATGCTCTTGGTTCAATCTCCATTATATTTAAATCATATATAACTAATGCCAGTGGTGATAGAATCAGGTTCAAAATGTTCTTAATGGTCTGAAACATTGGTTGAATGATTCGAAATTGAATCTATGAGAGGAAAACTTAATTGGTATAGAGGTAGTCTTGTGTATTGCTTTTCTGGTGTGAAAATAGTTTAGTGTTTTAAAAAACTGAGAGATAACATGCATATGTACAAAAGTGCACAACTCAATTACTTTTTACTTCTGTGGACACTCACGTAGCCAGGACATAGAATATTTCCAGCACCTTGGTAAGCTCCCTCATGCTGCTTTCAAATCAATACCCTCCCCCAAGAGGTAACCAATATTCTGCCTTCTGTTATCATTGATAAATGTTGCCTGTTTTTGAATATTATATAAACAGAATCATACATACATCCACACTTGTATATAAACATATGTGTGTATATACCTATATATGTATATATCTCTATCATCTACCTACCTATCAGACACTAGATCACACCCATAAAAAAATAAGCAGGCAACAAAATGAATTGAGACACAGACCTTATACCCTTCACAAAATTAACTAAAAATTAGGGAATTTCAAATTAAAACAATACTGAGATACCACTATACATCTATTAGAATGGCCAAAATCCAGAACACTGAGAACACCAAACGCCGGCACGGATGCGCAGCAGCAGGAAGTCCTGTTCACCGCTGGCGGGAATGCAAAACGGTACAGCCGCTTTGGATGACAGTTTTGTAGTTTCTTACAAAACTAAACATCCCTTTACCACACAGTCCAGCCATCACACTCTGATATTTACCCACAGGAGTAGCTTATGTCCACACAAACCTGCATATAGATGTTTATAGCAGCTTTACTCATAAATGCCCAAGCTGTAATCAACCAAGATGTCCTTCAGAAGGTGAATTGATAAACAAACCATGGTATGTCCAGACAATGAAATATTATTCTACAATAGAAAGAAATGAACTATCAAGCCATGAAAAGAATCAAAGGAAACTTAAATGCATATTACTGAGTGAAAGAAACCAATCTGAAAAGCCTACAAACCTTATGATTCCAACTATAGGGCAACTTAGAAAAAAGAAAACTATGGAGACAGTAAAAAAAATCCATGATTGCCAGGGAGCTAGCGAGGAGGAAGTAATAAATAGAGCACAGAGGACTTCTAGAGTAGTGAAACTACTTTGTGTGGTGCTAGGGTGGAGGACACATGTCATTATACATTTATCCAAACCTATAGAACATACCACACTGAGAATGAACCCTAATGTCAACTGTGGACTTCAGTTAGTAATGATGGATCAATATTGGCTCATCAGTAGTAATTCGGTTGCAGTTAGATGCCTTCTTGCATTTCATCCTCAAAACAGCTCCAACACCCGAGACTCAGGAGTCTCCTGGACTCAGCCCTCTTGCAATCCACCAGCTATCCTCGAAGTCTCTGCCTCCAGTTACACCCAGAATCTGCCTCCTTCTTGCACCCGCTCCTTAGCCACGGGCCTGAGCCCTTGCAGTCTGTTCTGAACTGTCACACTTCCCTCTTCAAGCCCTTCCTGTCCCCATCCTTACCCTGACAATCAAGCCCCACCTCTCCTCTGCTCACAGTCTTCTGGTACATTCCAGAGTTCTCATCTCAACCTCCCCACCCAATGGGCCTCCTTCACTCCTCAACCCCTCCCAAATGAATCCTTTCCAGAAAGTTTTCAAATTTACTGTGCTCACATCCAACAGAGGAATCTGTATCTATGGAAGCTATAGCTTTATGAGGTATATTTCTTAAATTATAACACTTGAAAGTCAAAATGACTCCTTAGTCCAGGGGCATTAAAACAGCATTAATCTCTTTGGGCATCTCTATCAGAGCTCTTGAGTGATGAGGTGATTGTCAATGAGCAGTAATATTTGGAATGGAAAGTTTTTTCTTGAGCAGTAGCTCTCAGCAATGGGCTTCAAACATTCAGGACACCATGCTGTAAACAGATGTGCTGTTATCCAGCTTTGTTTTATTTCTAGACCACAGACAGAGTATATAGAGCTTAACTCTTAAGAGCTCTAGGATTTTCAGAAGAGTAAATGAGCACTGGCTTCAATTTAAATCCACCACCAGCATTAGCCCCTAACAGGAGAGAGTCAGTCTGTCCTTTGAAGCTTGGAAGCCAAGCATTGACTTCTCTCTAGCTATAAAAGTTTTAGATGACATCTTCTTTCAATATAAGGCCGTTTTATCTACATTGAAAACCTGTTGTTTGGTGTAGCCACTTTCATCGGTGGTCTTAGCTAGATCTTCTGGACAACTTGCTGCAACTTCTCCATCAGCACTTGCTGCTTCACTTTGCACTTTTATGTTATAGAAATAGCATCTCTTCTTAAAACTCATAAACCAATCTCTGTTAGTTTCAAACTTTTCTTCTGTAGCTTCCTCATCTGTCTTAGCCTTTTAATTCTAGAATTGAAGAGAGTTAGGGCCTTGTTCTAGATTAGGCTTCGGCTTAAGGGAATGTTGTAGTTGGTTTGATCTTCTGTCTAGACCACTCAAACTTTCTTCATATCAGCAATAAGAATGCTTCACTTTCTTATCATTCATGTGTTCATTGGAGTAGTACTTTTAATTTCCTTCAAGAACTTTTCCTTTGCATTCACAACTTGGCTAACTGTTTGGCACAAGAGGCCTAGCTTTGGCCTATCTCAGTTTTTGATGTGCCTTCCTTACTAAGCTTAATCATTTCTAGCTTTGGTTTAAAGTGAAAAACATGTAACTCTTCCTTTCTCTTGAACACTTAGAGGCCATTTCAGGGCTATTAATTAGCCTAATTTCAATATTGTTGTGTCTTAGGGAATAGGGAGGCCAAAGAGAGAGAGAGGGAGAGGGAGAGAGATGGGGGAATTTGCTGGTCAGTGGAGCAGTCAGAACACACACATTTATTGATCAAGTTTGCTGTCTTATATGGGAGTGCTTCATGGCACCCACAATCAATTATAATAGTAACATCAAAAATCACTGGTTACACGTAGATACAGTTGGAGCACTATGTATGTACTCTATGGACTACTTTGACAGAGTAGGTTTTTGAATGTAATAAGATAAGACAACTTGAGTGGTAATATATTTTGGGAAATCAGCTCACTACAAATTGTGACTGTAAACATTGTACTGTAAATGCTTTGTAGTTTTCCCCCAATTAAAAAAAAATTTAAAAAAAAATCACTGGTTACAGATCACCATAACAGATATGATAATAGTAATAAAGTTTTAAATATTCTGAGAATTAGCAAAATTTAACACAGAGAAATGAAGTGAGCAGATATTGGTGGGAAAATGGCAGCAATAGATTCTCTTAATGCATGGTTGCCACAAACCTTCAATTTATAAAAAATGCAATGTCTACAAAATGCAATAAAGTGAAGCATAATAAAACAAGATATGCCTGTAACAGGGGAAGCTGTGTGTATTTGGGGAAGAGGGCATAGAGGAACTCTTACCTACTGTGTACTTCATTTAAATTAAAAGTAAAGTGATGGAGAAAGATATACCATGTTAACATTAATTTTAAAAAATGTGGAGTAACTATGTTAATTTCAGACACAGCAGCCTTCAGAGCAAGGAAAATTATCAGGGATAAAGAGGGGCATAATGATGAAGGAGTTAATTCTCCAAGAAGACAATCCTAAATATGTATGCACATAACAATAGATCATGCAAATACATAAGGAAAACTGATAGAACTGCAAGGATAAATAGACAAATCCACTATTATAGTTAGAGACTTCAACACTAGGTCAAAAAGGCAGAAACAATAAGCATGTAGCCTGGGTGTGGTGGCTCACACCCAGAATCCCAGCACCTTGGTAAACCAAAGCAGGTGGATTGCTTGAGGCTGGGAGTTTGAGACCAGCCTAGGCAATATAGCAAGACCCCACCTCTATAAAAGTTATAAAAAATTGCCCAGATAGTGGCACAGCCTTGTGGTCCCAGATCCTCAGGAGGCTGAGATGAGATTTCTTGAGCCCAGGAGTTCAAGGCTGCAGTGAGCTATCATCACACCACTGCACACTCCTGGGCAACGGAGTGAGACCCTGTCTCTAAAATAATAATAACAACAATAATAATAAGCATGTAGTTGATCTGAACAGTATTATCAATCAATTTGATATAATTGACATTTATAGAATACTCCATCCAGCAATAGCATAATACACATCTTTCTCAATCTTACATATAATACTAATCAAATTAAACCACATTCTCAGCCACAAAATACATCTTAAAAATTTGAAAGAGTAGATATCACACAAAGTATGTTCCGAGATCTCAATAGAAGTAAGCTATAAGTCAATAACAGAGAGATTTCTGGATAATCCCTGATATTTGGAAATTAAACAATAACACATGGGTCAAAAAGAAGTCTCAAGAAAAAATTTAAAGTATTTTGCACTTAAAAATAAAATTTAAGTGAGATTAAATTTCACTTAAATGAAGTGAAATTTTGCTGCTGTGAGATGCAGCAAAAGGATTTCCTAGAGGGAAACTTATAACATTAAATAAATATATTATTACAAAAGAAGGAGGACCTAAAAGCAATTATCTAAGCTTCCACCTCAGGAAAATAGATAAATACAAGTAATTTAATCCTGAAACAAATGAAGAAATGAAAATAAATATTGGAGCAGAAATAAATGAAATTGAAAACAGGAAAACAATAAAGAAAAGCAATGAAACCAAAGGTGGTTCTTTGAAAGTATTAGTAAAATTGATAAACCTCTAACCAAGCTGACCAAGATAAAACAGAAGATACACATTGCTAATATCACAAATAAAAGAGGGGCCAACACTATGAGTCCCATGAACTGTAAGAGAATAATAAAGAAATACTAAGAACAATTCTATGCTCACAAATTTGATAACCTACATGAAATGGACAAATTTCTGAGAAGACACAATTTGCCAAAACTCACACAGGAAGAAACAGACTATCTTATATTCAAAATTGAATGAATAATTGATAAGATTCCAAAACAGAAAGTACCAGGTGCAGATGAGTTCACTGGTGAATTCTACCAAACAATTAAGGAAGAATTTATACCAATTTTATATGACTCTTCCATGAAAAAGGAAAAGAAGATGGAACACTTCCTAACCCATTCTATGAGGTCAGCACTTACCCTCATGCTAAAATGAAACAAAGACCTGACAAGAAAGGAAAACTACTGAACAAAAGCTTTCACAAATATAGATGTAAAAATCCTCAACAATACATTAGAAAATCAAACCCAACAATGTCTTAATAAAAAATGACCAAGTGGGATTTATTCCAGAAATGGAAGGTTGGTTCAATATTTATTTGTTTGTTTATTTATTTATTTATAGAGACAAAGTTTTGCTCTGTCACCCAGGCTGGAGTGCAGTGGCACGATCCTAGCTCACTGCAGCCTAGAATTTCTGGGCTCAAGCCATCCTCCTGCTTCAGCCTCCTGAGCAGCTGGGATTATACCAGCATAGATCCTGCCATCATAGACCAAAGGGAACAGAGACAGGATGAAATAAAGGAAAGCTTCCAGAATTCTGGGATTCTGCAGGGTGGGTTAGTAGAATTGTTTGGCTATGAACATGATTTATCCTACAAGGCTGTTTCCTCCCTGGTTTCACAGGGGGGAAGTCTCCTCCCCAGTTCCAGCAGGTGAGGCTGCCCCACCCAGCACCTCAGAGTCAGGATCACCAAAGGCCATGAGAGTAGAGCAGCCATACAGAGCCAAGAAGGCAGCACTGCTACCTAGATCAGTGGGGGTGATGCCGCTGCCCCAGTGAGCCCAAGAGCAGAAAGCCTAGCCAAAGAGGATTATTCTTGAACCTTAAGCTCTAACGAAATTTGCCTTGCTAGGTCTTGGACTTGCTTGGGACCCATCACCTCTTTCCTTTTTCTAATTCTCCCTTTTGGAATGGGAATATATATCCTATGTATCATCGTATTTGGAAGCACATGGCTTATCCGGTTTCACAGGTTCACAACTAGAGAAGAATTTTGCCCCAGGATGAAAACCTCAAGTCTTACCCATACCTGATTTACATGATTTTTAGATGAGACTTTGAACTAGGAATTGATGTTGGGATGGGTTGAGAATGTGGGGGCTGTTGGGATGAGGTGAATGTAATTTGCAAGTGAGAAGGACATGAACATTTGGGGAACCAGAAGGCAGAATGTCATGGATTGCATTGTGTCCCCTACAAATTCGTACATTGAAGCCCTAACTCCCAATGTGACTATATTTAGAGATAGGGCTTTTAGGGAGGTAAATAAGGTTATGTGAGGTCATTAAGTGTGAACCCTGAAAAAGCCAGTACTTCAAGATGGACCCTGAGTGGCTAACTAGGCCTAAATTTAAAGTAGAGCCAATGGCTATTTGCTGACTGGAGGTCACACATTGCTCTGCATTCCTAGAAAAACCCCATGCTCCCTTAATTTGGGGACTTTCATAGCTTTCTTTTCCTGTTTACACTGCTTGAATCAGCCAATAGACTGCAACTTACATTGATCAATCAGAACTCAGTAAGTATGAACCAATCAGAACTAATCAGGTTTGCATCCCTCATTTGCATAAACACATCAGAGTGGGAATCTGGGCAGGAACTTTCTTTTTAAAAGACAAATCATCTCTTTCCTCTCTGAGAACATACCTTTATTTTGTATTAAAAGGTAGGCTGCATCACCTAGTGTTCAGACTGTTCACTGGAATAAATTCTCTTTCCTTTTTTTAAAAAAAATTGTTTTCGGTGGATTTGTTGACATAAGAGTTAGGCCCTAATACAAAAGTGCTGCTGTCCTTAGATGAACAAGAAGAGACCAGAGATTTTATATTCTTCCTTCATGCATGCACAAAGGAAATGCCCTGTAAGGACAGCTGAAAAGGCCAGCTACAAGCCATGAAGAGAGACTTCAAAGAAACAAACCCTGACAGTACCTTGATCATGTACCTATAACCTCCAGAACTGTGAGGAAATGCTTTTTTGTGGTTTAAGCCACCCAGTCTGAGGCATTTTATTATGGCAGCCTCGGCAAACTAATATCTCATGGCATTTGTGAGAAAATAGACACACAGATTAGTGAAACAAAATAGAAAGTCAAGAAATAGACCTACACAAATACAGTCAACTGATCATTGACAAACAAGCAAGGGCAATTAAAGGGAGAAAGCGTAGTCTTTTGACACATGCAGCTGGAACAGTTGGTCATCCATATGGAAGAAAAGAAGAACCTAGAAGGTTTTACACTTTACACAAAAATCAACTCAACATGGATCACAGACTTACAGGTAAAATGCAAAACTACATAACTTCCTGAGAAAAACATAGGAGAAAATCTACATAACCTTGGGTTTGGTGGTAGGTTTTAAAAAGAATACCACTAACACATTCCATTAAAAATTGGATATGTTGGGCCGGGCGCGGTGGCTCACGCCTGTAATCCTAGCACTCTGGGAGGCCGAAGCGGGCGGATCCCTCAAGGTCAGGAGTTCGAAACCAGCCTGAGCAAGAGTGAGACCCCGTCTCTACTAAAAATAGAAAGAAATTAATTGGACAACTAAAAATATATAGAAAAAATTAGCCGGGCATGGTAGCACGTGCCTGTAGTCCCAGCTACTTGGGAGGCTGAGGCAGAAGGATCGCTTGAGCCCAGGAGTTTGAGGTTGCTGTGAGCTAGGCTGATGCCACGGCACTCTAGCCAGCGCAACAGAGTGAGACTCTGTCTCAAAAAAAAAAAAAATGGATATGTTGGACTTTATCAAAATTAAAAAATGTTATGTGAAAGACACTGTTAACAAAATGAAAGAAGACAAAGAATTGAGGAACAAACTGGGAGAAAATATATGCAAAACATATACTTGATAAAAGGCAGGTATCCAAAACATAAGAATTCTCAAAACTCAACAACAAAAACTCTAATGACTCAATTTAAATGGGCAAAAGATCTAAGCAGACTCCTCACCAAAGGAGATATATACATGGCAAATAAGCATATGACAAGATGCTCAACGTATGTCATCAGGAAATTGCAAATTTAAACAATGAGATACTACTGCTTGCATATTGGAATGGCTAAATGAAACAGAACCTGACAATACCAACTTCTGACGAGGATGCAGAGCAACAGGAACTCTTCTTCACTGTAGAGAATGCAAAACAGTACAGCCGTTTTGGAAACAGTTTGGCAGTTTCTTATAAAACTATACATACTCTTAGCATACAGTCCAGCAATCACACTTGCAGGTTTTATCCAAATGAGATGAAAACCTATGTTTACACAAAAACCCATATATGAATGGTTACAGCAGCTTCACTCATAATAACCCAAACCTGGAAGCAACCAAGATGTCCTTCAATATTTGAATGGATAAACAAACTGGTATATCCATACAGGGGAATATTATTCAGAAAAAGAAAAAAGAAATGAGCTATGAAGCCATGAAAAGACATGGATGAATCTTAAATGCATATTGCCAAGTGAAAGAGGCCAGTCCAAAGAAACTATAAACTGTATCATTTCAATTACATAAAATTATGGAAAAGGCAAACCTTAGAAACATATCAGTGGTTTCCAGGAGGTTGGGAGATGTGGAGATTAATTAGGTGAAGCACAAGGAATATTTTAGGGGAGTAAATTTGTTCTGCATGGGACAGAATGGTGACTACAAGACATTAAGCATTTGCCCAAACTCATAGAACTTTACAGCACAAAGCTTCAATGCATGCAAATTAAGAAAAATAATTGAATAGATTGGATGATCCTTGAATGAAGTGCAGAATATGACCAAAAAACCCTAAATATATTTATAAATATGAAGCAATTTCCCTGGAGGGAGTAGGGCATAAATAAGTAACTTTAAAAATGAGCTGACCTAAGTTACTTTGAAAATAAGCAGAGACTACAAGACTAAAGGTAAAGGAACTATACATAAGTACTGTACTCTAGTTAAAATAACCCTTTCTAATTGTATGGGTTAACAACAAATACACTGGAATTGAACAATTAAATCAATGGATGGCCATAGTGGAGCCAGATTTCTTACTGTTGGAGTGGGATGTTACAGGTAAGCAAGGGGGCTGGATAATGGATTAGGGCTGGTGACATTAGTGTGAACACATGTTTACCTTAATATAGATACACATGGCTACATATAGAAATATTTATAGACCTGCATAAACACAAGTTAGTATACACACATATACCTTCTTCCTCTGTCAGGTTAGAGGACCTAGAAGCAATGACACCCTAGTAGCAATGAACACACCTAGTGCCTAAATTTTGGTTGCTAAATTCATTCTCCAAAAAGGAGAACTAGGGACCCTTGGAAAGATGATGGATCCTAGGACAGGAGCCGGAATTATGCAAGATGAGCTGGGAGCATTTTGTAGCACCAGAAAGTAACAAGGTGTTTTTAAAAACCCTTTAAAAACCAAACCAAACCAAAATAACAACAACAACAAAAACCCCAACACCCACATTGGTGGAAGTATGTCAGAGGGTATGTCATTGGGTGCGAGCTGAAATAGATCCCAATGGCCAAAGCTGGAATAAGTTTTGCAACAAAACATATAACAGAATTGAATTATAACCCAAAGTATAAAATAAATATCCCTGAGGTCATACTGATGTAAATAAATGATTAAATAAATTAAGAAATATGGAGAGTAATCTCTAATGCAGAAAAATTTTAAATAATTTGTAAAATGCTCTGCCCTTAAAGATGTAGAACATAACTCTACACTCCTTAATTGTGGGTTGCACATAGTGACTTTCTTCCAGAATGCAGTATGGAAAGGGAGGAAAATACAGTAATGTTCCAGTGGCGAAAGCTGACAAGCACTATTTTGAGCTAGGTGACCAAGGTTACATCAACAGGGAGAAGTCATATTGAAAGTGTGTACCCTTGGCATGATGTGATGAAAATGCACTTCACCTCTGTGGTCTTTCTTAAACAAAAATTGCCTCAAGGTAATCATGATAAAAAAATATCAAACAAATCCCATTTGAGGAATATTCTACAAAATTTCTGACCATTACTCCTCAAAACTGTCCAGGTCATCAAAAACAAAGTCTGAGAAAGTATCAAGAGGAGACAATGTCTCTAAGGAGACATGTCTACTAACTGTAATGTGGGATCCTAAAATGGAAAAAGAACATTAGGGGTGAAACAAGGAATCTGAATCAAGCATGGATTTTAGCTGATAATAATGTATCAATATTGATTCACTAATTATGACAAAGGTAGCATACTAATCCCAGATGTTAATTATCGGGAAAACTGAGTGTGAGGCATATGAAATGCTCAGTGTTATCAACACAATAATTCTGTAAACGTAAAATTGTTCTAAAATTCAAACTTAATTTAAAAATTACAGTGACTTTGGAAGATGGCAGATGAGAAACACCACCAGCCAGAGCATCTCTGCAAGAAGGAGAAATTCTAGATGAAAGAGAAAAAACAAACAGACAAACATAGATTGGATGAGGGTTGAAAAGAAGGCTGCTTGAACCTACAAGAGACTCCATGGGAAGAGGTTGCAGAACAGAACTGGAAGGAGAAAATCATCTTCAGGGAATATACCCTGAGAGGCTTAGGAGACCAGTGAGAAGGGTAGGTGGAGTGGTTAAAATTCCCATCCCTGGCACCTTGGACTATTGGTGGGCTCCCAAGATGCTGTAGAGACCTGCCTACACCAGCCCAGAGATTGCTGCTGCCAGTGAGCAGAGAGCTTCTTGCGGACAGGGCCCCAGGCTCCCAGCTCCCTGCCGGGGTGCCTCCCACCCCACAGACCCCAGCCAGTTGGCAGGTGCCATATTGCTTCTCTACCCACCACCAGGCACCTTTGTCCTCCATGGGAGGTCTTGACCCCTCAGGTTCTGTCTTGCTCATCTGCAGACAGACATTTCCCAACTCTGGCCCAGACTGCAGGAACCACAGGGGTCCAGTGGGTCCCAGGAGATCTGCGTGACTCAAGGGCCCAGTCATTTTGGGTGCGCTGCTGCCTGGAGAGAGGGTCAGAGACCACCAGCGTGCAGATCCTCCTCCACCTAGACCTTTATTTTCCCCCTCCTTTCCCTCACCAGCAGCTGCCGAGAGAGACAATTTAGCCACCACATGGAGGCATCCACAGGGAATAGCGCTGGGATCTTTCCTTTTGGGGTCCTGCAGTGGATTGAAGGGTGCTTGGACTGTGAGCTCCCTACTCACCAGCCCTTCCTGGTGATGTTTGCCCAGTGGCTCCAGCAGAGTGGGGCACACCCCGAGGTGGAGGGGTATTGAACCAGCTCGGGCACCTCTTAGGTCACTTGGGATGAGCATTCTTCTCCCTGGCATGGACAGAGATTGATCTCCTTGGCCAGGGGACAGGCCTTCAGGGAAGATCCTATACAGCCAGATGTCAATCACATTGCCCAGGGACACAGAGAAGATATTTGTGAATTAGTTTTGTGATGTGTGGGTGTCTGTAAGGGAAAATCGAGGGTGGAAGTGCAGTGTATGTGGGTCTGCTAGCAACTTGCAGGGCACCCCTCCTCCCATGGGAGGGCTGCACTCCCAGCTCAGGCTGGGACCCTGGGCAGGGAACTTTCCAGCCACATAGCAGTCATGGGGGAGCTTGGTTGGCTTGGGGTCTTTCCTGACAGCAGCGGCCTGGAAGAAATCACAGAATAGGGGAGGTTTGAAAGGAGTGTGGCCTGCTCCAGACTGCCAGACTACCAGTCTCAGACAACCCCACCTCCACATGCAGACTTTCTGGTTGAGTGGGTCCACTTCAGCCCCTCCCTGGCAGCTTTGCCCAGAGGCAAGGAAAAGACCTTTGACTCCTATGAAAAGCATTTGTGGAGCTTGAGGGCAGGCTCACCCAACCCAGCCTCACTCCCCCACCTACTTCTGCTGAGGTGGAGAATGACACACCTGGAAGCTCCAGGGCCCGATCTACCACCTAGGGTACTAGAGGGCTTCCCCTGAGGAACTAGAGCTGATCACAGGATAACGCACCCATAAAAAAAAAAAATTGCAGTTTGTTTCTTCTAGAAAGCACCACCTCCTGACAGGGAGGTCAATTATCTCATTTAATGACTCTTCATACACGGTGTGATCAATTCCCACCCACAAGCACCACCTACTAGCTCAGAAACTAAACTGGGCATGTCAGTATCTAAACAGAAGAAAATCCAAAGATAAGAAGCAACAGCTGCTCCAGATGGGAAGGAATCAGAAAAAGAACTCTGGAAGTATGAAGAATCAAACTGAAAGAACACTCCCAAAAGGGAACACCAGCTCTCTAGCAATGGATACCAACCAAAATCAGAACACTGAAATGACAGATGAAGAATTTAGAATGTGGATTGTAAGGAAACGCAATAAAATTCAAGATAAAATGGAAACCCAACATAAAGAAACAAAAAGAATGCAGGAAATGAATGAAAAATTCACTAAAGAAATTGAAATATTAAAGAAAAATCTAACAGAACTTCTGGAAATGAAAAATTTATTCAAGGAATTATAAAACATAGTGGAGAGCATTAAGAATAGGGTAGATCAAGCAGAAGAAAGAATTTCAGAGATTGAAGAAAACACCTTTCAGTTGAACAAGTCAGTTGCAGAGATAGAGCAGAGAAATAGAGAGAAGAGCAAAGTCTCCAAGAAATATGGGATTATGTGAAGAGGCCTAACGTAAAAATCATAGGCATCCATGAAGGTGGAAAAGAAAATACACAAGAGTTGGATAATCTATTTGAGGGAATAATAGAGGAAAATTTCCCAAGCCTTGCTAGAAATCTAGATATCCAGATATAAGAAGCTCAAAGGATTCCTGGAAGATTCATTGCAAAGCAGAAAATACCACAACACATAGTTATCAGACTGGCCAAAATAAACATGAAAGAGGCCCTCCAACAAGCCATAAGGTGAAAGCAGCACATAACCTGCAAAGAAAAACTCATGAGATTAACTGCAGATTTCTCAACTGAGACCTTACAAGGCAGAAGGGACTGGGGCCCCATTGTCACTCTTCTCAAACAGAATAATGCCCAGCCTAGAATTTTGTATCCTGAAAAAGTAAGTTTCATATATGAAGGAGAAATAAAGATCTTCTCAGACAAGCAGATACTGAGGGAACTCACCAAGACAGACTTATCTTCCAGGAAGTACTCAGAGTAGTATTACACACAGATCAGCACAATAGACACTCACCAGTGTAAAATCATCCAGAAGCTAAAAGTCAAAGGCCAGATACCACAATGGCTCAACAGAGAAAACAAAGCAACAAAGTTCAACTCAACTGGATGAACAGAAATCCACCCCACTTATCAATTCTTTCAATAAATGTGAATGGCTTGAACTGCACACTGAAGAGACATAGGCTGGCTAAATGCATAAATATACACAAGCCAAGTATCTGCTAGCTTCAGGAAACACATCTAACTCACAAGGATTCATTCAGACTCAAGGTGAAGGGATGGAAAACAATATTCCATGTGAATGGAAATCAGAAAAAGGCTGGTGTAGCAGTTCTCATTTCAGATAATTTAGTCTTTGAATCAACAAAAGTAATGAAAGACAAAGATGGTCATTATATAATAATAAAAGGAACAATTCAACAAGAAAATATAACAATTCTAAATATTTATGTACCTAACTCAGGTACACCCAGATTCATAAAGCAAATCCTACTTGATCTAAAAAAGATGATGAACAGTAACACTGAAACAGCTGGGGACTTAAACACCCCTCTGACAGAACAGGAAAGATCCTCCAAACAAAAAATAAACATGAACTTAAACAGAATTCTAGAGCAAATGGGCCTGACAGACATTACAGACCATTCCACCCAGAAACCACTCAATATACATTTTTCTCATCAGCTCATGGGACATTCTCTAAGATTGACCATTTCCTAGGCCACACAGCATGTCTTAACAAATTTTTAAAAACAGAAATTATACCATGCATCTTTTTAGACCACAGTGGAATAAAATTAGAAACCAACTCCAAAAGAAACATTCATTGTTACACAAAGTCATGGAAACTAAACAACCTACTGTTGAATGATGATTGAGTCAAAGAGGAAAAAAATAAGATTTAAATCAAAAGATTCTTTGAACTAAATGATAAAGGAGATACAAGTTATCAAAATCTGTGGGACAAAGCTGAAACAGTCCTGAGAGGTAAATTTATATCTATAAATACCTATATCCAAAAGATAGAAAGATCACAAATCAACAATCTAATGAATCATCTTAAAGAACTGGAAAAAGATGAGCAAACCAATCCCAAATCCAGCAGAAGAAAAGAAATAACCAAGATTAGAGCAGAACTAAATGAATTGGATAACAAAAAAATTATACAAAAGATTAATAAAACAAAAAGTGGGTTCTTTGAAAAGATAAACAAAAGTGACATGCTTCTTGCTAGATTAACCAGAAGCAAAAAAGAAATGACTCTAATATATTCAATCAGGAATTAAAAAGGAGAAATTATGGCTGATACCATGGAAATACAAAATATCATCTATGAATACTACAAAAATCTCTATGCACATAAACTCGACAATATGGAGTAGGAAATGGACAAATTCTTAGAAACAGACATCTTTGCTAGGCTCAATCAGGAAGAAATAGAATTCCTATTAGAATAGACCAATATCAAGTACCAAAATTGAAGCAGCAATAAAAGACCTTCCTTAAAAAAAAGTCCCATACCAAATGGTTTCACACCCGAATTTTACCAGATTTACAAAGAAAAACTGGTGCCTATCCTGCAGAAATTATTTCACAGCATTGAGAAGGAAGGAATTCTCCCCAACACGTTTTAGGAAGTCAACATCACCCTGATACCAAACTCAGGAAAACTCAACCCCCCCCCAAAAAAACAAAACTATATAGACCAATATCCTTTATGAATGCACAGATGCAAAAATTCTCAACAAAATCTTAGCAAGCTGAATTCAGGTGCTTATCAAAAAAATAATCCATCATGACCAAGTGTGCTTCATCCCAGAGATGCAGGGATAGTTCAATATACACAAATCTTTACATGTAATTCATAAACAGAAGTAAAAACAAAGACCATATGATCCTTTCAATAGACACAGAAAAAGCATCCAACATAATTCAGCACCTTTTATGATTTAGAATGCTTAACAAAATGGGCATAGATGAAAGTTACTCAAAATGATAAAAGCCATATATTACAAACTCACAGCCAACATCGTAATGAATGGGGAAAAAACTGAAAGCATTCCCACTTAAAACTCTAAGCAGACATGTTGCCCTCTACCACCACTTCTATTCAACATTTTGCTGAAAGTCCTATCCAGGGCAATCAGACAAGTGAAGGAAATCAAGGGCATCCAAATGGGGGCTGAAGAGGTCAAACTATCATTCTTTGCTGATGATATGATCTTATATCTAGAAAACTCCAAAGATTCTGCCATGAAACTACTGTAATTGATAAACAAATTCATCAAAGACTCAGATTACAAAAGCAATGTACAGAAATCACTAGCATTGCTATGCCACAACAGTCAAACTGAGAACCAAATCAAAGACTCGATACCCTTCACTATAGCAACAAAGAAAATAAAATACCTAGGAATATATTTGACTAAGGAGGTAAAAGACCTCTACAGGAGAACTACAAAACACTGAGGAAGGAAATAGCAGAGGAGATAAACAGGTGGAAAATAATACCATGCTAATTGGTGAATCAACATCGTTAAAGTGTCTATACTACCCAAAGTTATCTACAGATTCAATGCAATCCCTACTAAAATGCCAACATGATTTTTCACAGATCTAGAAAAAATAATTCTATGCTTCTTATGGAACCAGAGAAGACCCCATATAGCAAAAGCAATCTTAAGCAAAAAGAACAAATTGGAAGGCCTCAATTTACCAGACTTCAACCTATATTACGGGCTATAGTAACTAAAACAGCATGGCATTGGCACAAAAACAGAGACATAGACCAATGGAACAGAACTGAGAATCCAGATATAAAACGATCTTGATATAGCCATCTGATCTTTGACAAAGCAGACAAAAAAATACACTGGGAAAAATAATCTTTATTCAATAAATGGTGCTGGGAAAATTGGATAGCCACATGTAGAAGACTGAAACAGGATCTCACCTGTCACAAAAATCAACACACAATGGATAAGGAACTTAAGCATAAGGCATGTAACTATGAGAATTCTAGAAGAAAATGTTGGAAAAACTCTTATAGACATTTGTCTAGGCAAAGAATTTATGAAGAAGACCCCAAAAGAAACAATAGCATCAACAAAAATAAATGAATGGGACCTGATCAAATTAAAAAGCTTCTGCACAGCCAAAGAAATCTATCACTAGAGCAAATAGACAACATACAGTATGTGAGAAAATATTTGTATGGTATCTATCTGATAAAGGGCTGATAACTAGAATCTATATAGAACTCAGGAAAATCAGCAAGAAAAAATCAAACAACCCCATTTAAAAGTGGGCAAAGGACATGAACAGAAACTTTTCAAAAGAGGATATACTAATGGCCAAAAAATATGAAAAAAAAATCTCAATATCTCTAATCATCAAGAAAATGCAAATCAAAACCACAATGACATTCCCAGCCCTTTGATTCTCAGGTACCTGCCCAACTACTGTTGGAGCCAGCCTCTTGTATATGTGGGCATGTTCCAAAGTTTAAATGCATTTGTTTTACTATTGGCCAAAATTTAGAAGATGCTCTGAATATCACTTTGAACTTGTGTTAATACATGAAAGAGAAAAAAAAACCCACAATGAGATATCATGTAACTCCAATGAGAATGGCTTTTATCAAAAAGTCCCAAAATAACAAATGTTGGTGTAAATGTGAAGAGATAGGAACACTCATACACTGCTGGTGGGACTGCAAACTACTACAACCTCTATGGAAAGTAACATGGAGATACCTCAAAGAACTAAAAGTAGAACAACCATTTGATCCAGCAATCCCATTACTGGGCATTTACCCAAAGGAAAAAAAAGACATTCTGCAATAAAGACAGCTGCACTCAAATGTTTATAGCAGCATAATTCACAATTGCAAAGATGTGGAAGCAATCCAAGTGCCCATCAATCCATGAGTGGATTAATAATATGTGTTATATGTATAACATGGAGTACTACTCAACCACAAAAAGCAATGCTGCACTAGTTCCTCTTGTATTATGGATGGAGCTGGAGCCCATTCCCTTAAATCAAGTAGCACAAGAATGCAAAAACAAGCACCACATATACTCACTATCTAATTAGTACTAATCGATGAACACTTATATGCACATATGGAAGTAACATTCATTGGGTGTTGGGCAGATGGGAGGGGAGAAGAGGGTGGGTATATTCACACCTAATGTGGGCAGTGCACATTGTCTGGGGTATGGGTATACTTATAGCTGTGACTCAGGCTGTGCAAAAGTAATATATGTAACCTAAACCTTTATACCCCTGTAATATTCTGAAATAAATTTAAAAAGATACACAACTATTATGTACTCATAATAATTAAAAATAAAAAAGAAGAAAAAAATAAAAAAATAAAATTAATTGGGTATGTTTGTAAGGATCTATTTTTGGGTTCTTTATTCTGTTGCACTGATCTATGTGTTTACCCTTCTGTCATTACCACAATATCTTGATTCTTGTAGCTATAGTATGTCTTGACATTGGGAGTAGTGATTCTTCCCATTTTTAATTTATTTCTGTTCAAAATCATTTTGGCTATTCTAGGTCCTATGGTTTTTCATATAAATTTTACTATATGCTTGTCTAAGTCTACAAGAAACCCTGATATTTTGATAATGATTACATTAAACCTATACTTTCATGAAGAAATGACATCTTTACTAAGTCTTTCAGTGAATGAACACTGTATATATCTTCATTAATTTGGTCTTCTTTGATTTCTTTCATTATCAATTTGTAATTTTTATCACACAAATTCTGTAAATGTTTTGTTAAAATTATACTTAATAATTTTATTATCCTTGAGGTAGTTTTAAATGCTATTGAATTTTTGTTTTTGTTTTCTGATTTTTTATCATCAGTTTATAGAAATGCAATCGATTTTGCATGTTGATCTTATATCCAATGACATTAATGAATTCATTTATTATTTATAGGCTTTTATTATTATTCTTTGGGCTGTCCTATATAGACATTAGGCCATCCACAAATAGAGTTTTATTTTACCTTTTCTAATCTACACATCTTTTATTTATTTTTCTTGCCTTATTGCAAGGGCTAGAACTTCCAATAATATGTCAAATAAAAGTGGTGACAAAAGGCATCCTTTTCTTTTTCCCAGTTTTAGAGGAAAAGAATTAAGCCTTTCACCATTGAATATGATGTTAGCTGTAGGGTTTTTTTTTTTTTTTTGAGACAGAGTCTCACTCTGTTGCCCAGCTAGAGTGAGTGCTGTGGTGTCAGCCTAGCTCACAGCAACCTCAAACTCTTGAGCTGAAGTGATCTTTCTGCCTCAGCCTCCCAAGTAGCTGGGACTACAGTCATCTGCCACCATGCCTGGCTAATTTTTTTGTATATATTTTTAGCTGGCCAATTAAGTTCTTTCTATGTCTAGTAGAGATGAGGTCTTGCTCTTGCTCAGGCTGGTTTCAAACTCCTGACCTTGAGAGATCCACCTGCCTCGGCTTCCCAGAGTGCTAGGATTATAGGCGTGAGCCACAGCGCCCAGCCCAGCTGTAGGTTTTTTTAAAAAAATAAATATTTATTAACATTTATGGACAAAATAACTCATACAATCTATCCTATATGCGAATGAACTCCCAGCTCTCTGTCTTTTTAGGTGCTCAAACCATCATCTTGTATAGAAGATACACTAAAGGTAGACAAGAAGTCACATGAGCAGTAGGTTCTATTACTCTTATGTTTGGCATCAAGGAAACAAGTAATCTTCACCATTTTTTGGATTCAGGATAACAAGGGTCAAGTCTCAGAAGCCATTCCTAACTGTGAATCCTGCATATATTACTAGATTTTTTGTGATATATATATACATATAATATTTATTATTTGAGCCATTTGTAAGTATATCATTCTCTTGCATTACATACATTGACAATGTTGTATAATAAACACCACTATCAATACCCAAAACACTTCCTCATCCTAAAAATAAACACAATATCCATTAAATAATAACTTCCCATGCCCCCTTTCACCAAACCGTTGGTAGCTTCCACTTTCTGGCTCTATGAATTTGCCAATTCTATGTATCTCATACAAGTGGAATCATACAATGTTTGTATTTTTATTCCTGGTTTATTTCACTTTGTATAATGTTTTCAAAGTACAATCATGTTGTAGCATATACCCAAATTTCATTCTGCTTTATGGCTGAATATTTCATTGTATATATTAATATATACCACACTTTGTTTATCCATTCATCTGTTTATAGACACTTGGGTTATTTCCACCTTTTGGATATTGTGAATAATGCTACTATGAATATTTGTGCATAAATTTTTGAGTGGACCTATGTTTTCCTTCCTCTTGAGTATATATATATGAGTGGAATTACCTGGTCATACGGTAACTATGTTCCTTCTGAGAAACTGCCAAACTGTTTTCCATAGAGGCTGCACTGTTTACATTCCCTACAGCAACACATGAGGGTCCCAATTACTTCATAACTTTACTTACACTTGTTATTTTCCTTTTAAAAATTATTATTATTACAGCCACTTTAGTGGATGTGAAGTGGTATCTTATTGTGATTTTAATTGGCATTTCCCTATTGACTGACATATTGAGTATCTTTTATTTGCTATTAGTATATATTCTTTGGAGAAGAAGCCCATTGCTGATTTTACAATTGAATTTTTTGTGTTGTTTTGTGGAGCTCTTTATATATTCTGAATATTAATATCTTATCAGATATATGATTTTAAAATATTTTCTCTCATTTGATAGGCTGTATTTTCACTTTCTGATAGTGTCTTTTAATACACAAAAATGCATAATTTTTATGAAGTTTAACTTACCTATTTTTTCTTTTGTTACCTGCCCTTTTGATGTCATATCTATGAAATCATTGCCAAAGCCAGTATTATGAAGATTTTTCCCCAATGCTCTCTTTTAAAAGTTTTATAGCCTTAGCCCTTAAGTTTAGGTCTTTTATTGATTTGGAATAAATTTTTGGACATGGTGTAAGGTAAGGGTCTGATTTCATTCTTTTGCATGTGGACATACAATTTTACCAACACCATTTTTTGAAACAATTGTCCTTTCCCCATTTGTAGTCTTGGTACCGTTGTCAAAAATCCAAAGACAATGCATATGAGAGTTTATTTGGGAGTTTTCTATTTCTATTCCACTGGGCTATATATCTAGCTTTATGCCTGTACCATATTGTTTTAATTACTGTAATAGTTTAGTAAATTTTTAAGTTGGGAAGTGTGGTCCTCCTACTTTATTCTTCTTTTTCAAGTTTGTTTTGGCTATTCAGAATGCTTTGCAATTCCATGAATTTGAGGATCAGTTTTTACATTTTTGCAAAAGAAATTGTTGGAATTTTGATAGGATTGCATTGAATCTATAGATCTCTTTGAGTAGTATTGACATCTTACCACTATTAAGTCTTCCTATCCACAAACATGGAATACATTTCCATTTATTTAGATCTTTAATTTCTTTTAGTAATGTCTTGTAGTTTCCATGTACAAGTCTTTCACTTACTTGGTTAGATTTATTTCTAAGTGTTTAATTCTTTTAGGTATGATCATAAATGAAATTACTTTCTTAACTTTAATTTTTGCTTATTCATTGCTAGTATTTAAAAACACAATTGATGTTTATATGTTGATCTTGAACCCTGAAACTTTTCCAGATTCCTTTATTAGCTCTAGTAGCTTTCTTCTTAATTCTTTGAGATTCTCTATGTACAGGATCATGTCATCTGTGAATAGAGATAGTTTTACTTCTTTCTTTCTAACTTGGATACATGTTATTTCTTTTTATTATCTAATAGCCCTGGATAGAATTTTCATTATAATGTTAAATGGCAGCAGTGAAAGCAGGCAACCTGTCTTATTTCTGACATTAGGGGAAAAGCTTTAAATCTTTCATCATTGAGTATGATGTTTAGTGTGGGTTATTCATTAATACCCTTTATCATGTTGAGAAATTTTTCCTCTATTCCTAGTCTTCTTAGGGGTTTTTTAAAATCATAAAAGTATTTTTAATTTTGTCAAATGCCTTTACTCATTAATTGAGATCATCATGTGGGTGTTTTTCTTTGTTCTATTAATGTGATTTACTACATTGATTGAGTTTCTTATATTGAACTATCCTTATATTCCTAGGATAGATCCCTCTTGGTCATTGCTATAATTTGAATGTTTGCCACTTCCCAATCCTATGTTAAAATTTAATTGCCATTGTAATAGTATTAGGAGATAAGAACTTTAACAGGTGAGTAGGCCATGAGGGATCTGCCCTTATCATTGAATTAATACTACTATAATGGGAGGGAGTTTGTTATTGAGGGACTGTCTTCCTTATAAAAGAATAAGTATTTGGCCCCTTTTTCTCTCTGTCTCACCCTTGCTTTGACCTTCTGCCATGTGATGCCTTCCACCATGTTATGATGCAGCAAGAAGGTTCTCACCAGAAGCTGGCACCTTCATCTTGGACTTCCCAGCCCCCAGAACTGTGAGAAAATAAATTTACATTCTTCTGGTATAAATTACCCAGTCTGTAGTATTCTTTTATAGCACCACAAAATGTACTAAGTCACAGTGAATAATCCTTTTAAAATGCTGTTGGATTCAATTTGCTAATATTTGGTTAAGGATTTTAGCATTTATAGTCATCAGGGATACTTGTCTATAATTTTCTTTTCTTATGAAATCTTTATATAGCTTTGGTATCAAGATAATGCTGGCCTCATAGAATGATTTAGAAAGTGTTCTCTCCTATTCTACTCTTTGGATGACTCTGAGGTGAATTTATATTAATTTTTCTTTAATTGTTTTGGTATAATTCACTGGTAAAGCCATTTGGTCCAGGACTTTTCTTTATTGGGAAGTTTTTATTCTATTTTATTATTATTTTTAGAGACCAGCCTATGCTGCACAGACTGGTCTTAAACTCCTGGCCTCATGCAATTCTCCCATCTCAACCCCCCAAGTCATTGGGATTACAGGTATGAGCCACTGAACCCAGCTTGTTGGAAGATTTTTGATTACTGATTAAATCTATTAATATTTACTTACAATAGGTCTGTTGAGATTTTCTGTTTCTCTTTGAGTTTGCTTAGGTAATTTGCGTGTTTCAAGAAATTTGTCCATTTCTTCTAGGTTATCTGATGTGTTGGCATATAATTGTTTAAAATATTCTCTTATAATTCTTTTTGTCTCTACAAGGTCAGTATTAATATTGATTTTAGTTTTTTGCATCTTCACTCCTTTCTTTGTCAGTCTAGCTAAAGTTTGTCAATTTTGTTGGTTTTTTCAAAGAACCAACTTTGGTTTCATTGATTTTTGACATTGATTTTCTATTCTCTATTTTTTCACTTTAATCTGTAATATTTCCTTCTAATAGCCTTAGGTTTACTTTGTTAATTTTTAGTTCCTTTAGGTTAAATGTCAGGTTATTGATTTGAGATCTTTTTTTTTAATGTAGGCATTTACAGCTATAAATTTCCTTTTGCATAATGATTTCATTCTATCCCATAAGGGTTGGTATGTGGCATTTTCATTTTTGGTTCTCTGTAAGAATTTTTAAATTTCACTTGTGATAATTCTTTGACGCATTTGTTGTTTAACAGTGTGTTGTTCAATTTCCACCTATTTGTGAATTTTCCAGCTTTCCGTCTGTTATTAATTTCTATAACTTTATTCTGCCGTTCCAAGAGAAGATATTTTGTATGATATCTATCTTTTAAAACTCTGAGACTTGTTTTGTGGCCTAATATATTGTCTATCCTGGAGAATGTTTCATGTGTAGTTGAGAAAACTATACATTTTGCTATTGTTGGTGGAGTATTCTATATATGTCTGTTAGGTCTAGTTGGTTTACTCTGCCCTTCAAGTCCTCTTTTACCTTACTTATCTTCTGTTTGGTTGTTCTATTCATTATTAAAAGTGAGATATTAAAATCTCAAGCTATGTTTGTGGAACCGTCTATTTCTACCTCATATTCTGTTCATTTTGTTTCATATATTTTAAGGGTGTGTTATTAGTTGTAAAAATGTTTATTATTGTTAGATCATCTTATTTTATTGATATATAACCTCCTTCTTTTTCTCCTGTAAACTTTCAGCATTAAAATCCATTTAGTCTGATAGTAGACTCCAGGTCCTTTTTGGTTACTCTTTGCATGGAACACCTTTTATAATGCTTTTACTTTCAAACAGTATTTGTCTTTGGATCTAAAAGTGAGTCTCTTGTAACACCGTATACTTAGATCATGCTTTCAAAAATTATTTCTGCCAATTTCTTTCTTTTGATTGTGTAGTTCAATTTATTTACATTTAAAGTAATTATTATCAGGAGAGACTTCTGCCATTTTACTATTTGTTTTCTAAGCACCTATGGATTTTTTGTCCCTCATTTCCAACATTACTGCCTTTTTGTGTTTACTTGATTTTTTTTGTAGTGAAAGGTTTTTATTCCTTTCCCATTTCTGCTTTTGTTTCGTTTTGTTTTAAGAGACAAAGTCTTACTCTATTGTCTAGACTGTAGCATAGTTGTGCTATCATAGCTCACTATAGCCCATTGCAACCTCAAACTCGAAAGCTCAAGCAATCTTTCCACCTCAGCCTACCAAGTAGCTAAGACTACAGGCATCTGTCACTATCTCCAGCCAATTTTTAAGTTTTTTGTAGAAATTGGGTCTTGCTATGTTTCACAGGCTGGTCTCAAATTCCTGGGCTCGAGCAGTCCTCCCACCTTGGTCTCCCAAAATGCTAAGACTACAAGCATGAGCCACCATGCCCAGCCAAAAATTTTTTAAAATATATTATTTATATTTTATATGGAAATTATGTAAGAACATATAAAAACACAACAGAATACTTTGTAGGCCACTTTACATAGCAAAATAGGCAATAATAACATACATATTTCTGCAAGCATAAACACTTAGGTACACTAATGACAGTTGCATGGATAAACAGTTATGAGCAGATGCACTCTATTCATAAAGAAAGAGGTCAAAAAGGGAAATGTATAATGCATATCACTATGGTTGGTAATTGTGTGCATTCAGTTTTATAATTGTGGTCATCTGAAACACCATGAGTGATGACCTAAGTCTTTTGATGAAATCAATCAAAACCTGTGATGGATCACCAGAGCATATGTTGCCCACAGAGCCAAGATCTTGAGCAATTTTACCTTTTACAAATGAAGATGTACAAGAAGTACATCTCTTCATTTATTGAGGAAGTTTCAATGTTTTTATGTATATGTACAATGATTACACACAAAGACAACATGGAGGTAATGCACTTTTGTGCATCAAACTTCCAGTGTTCAAGGCAGCAGAAGAAAAATATGTCCCAGCTTTTAGACAGAGACCAATTCACCTTCTGTATTTGTTCTCTCCAGGCAACCGGATGATTGGATAGTGTCTGCTACCATTGAGACAGATCTTCCCTACCTAGTCTGGTCAAACACATACTAATCTCTTCTGGAAACACCCTCACAGATACACCAAAATAATTCTTTACCAGGTTTTCCTTAGTCCACCTAAAATTAAGTTCATAAGTCCATCCCTTGTCAAATTGACACCTATACACATCTCCTCAAAACATATTTAATTTTTAAATAGAAGTGATAGCAAAATAATTGTTCCTCCTAACATAATATAACTAACATGATGCAACTATCCTGCATAGAACCAAAAACATACTAATCCTTTCCACAGAATTTAGCTTTGGGGATTTCAAACTTCAGGATTTTAATCTTTTGGGATTGTGATTTTCCAGATTTTAGATGTTAAGAGTTTTTAGACTTTAGGGATTTAGATCTTTGGGGATTTTAATATTCAGGATTATGGCATTTGAGATTCTATCTTTTGGGATTATAATCCAAGCCAAAGAAAAAATGGACTTACAAACTGAAATTACAATAATACTAGCTTTTATAATTGCCCATGTATTTACCATTACCAAAGATCTTTATTTCTTCATGCAGCTTTGAGTTACTATCTTGTATCCTTTTATTTTATCTTATAAGACCTTTCAGGGCAGATCTAATGGTAACCAACCCCCTCAGCTTTTATCTGGATATGTTTTAATTACTCCCTCATTTTTGAAGAATAGTTTGCCAGATATACAACCTCAATTGAAAATTTTTTTCTATCAGCCCACTGAATATCAACCCACTGCCTTCTGGCCTCCAAGATTTCTTCTTATTTTTTTAATAATTTTTATTTCAAAATATAAATTGTTCTTATTGCATGAATGGATTGTATTAATATAGTGCCAAACTTGGGGCTTTTAGTGTGCCTATCCCAGAATAGTATACATTGTACCCAATACATAAGTTTTTATTCCTCAGTCCCTCCCGCCCTGCCCCTTTCCAAGCTTTCTGTTGAGAAATTAGCTCATAATCTTACTAAAGTTCCCTTTAATGTAATGAATTGGTTTTCTCTTGCTGCTTGATAGACTCTCTCTTTGTCTTTTGGAAGTTTGGTTACAGTATGTTGCAGTGTGGGTCTCTGAATTTATCCTACTTAGAGTTTTTTGAGCTTCTTGGATTTGTAGATTTATGTCTTTCATCAAATTTGGAAATTTTTCAGCCATAATTTTTTCAAATATTTTTCTGCCCCACTCTCACTCTCTTCTCATTCTGGATTACCACAATGTATGTAATGGTCTCCTTGATGGTGTCTCATGGGTTTTTAAAGTTCTTTTTGCTTTTTTTCCATCTTTTTTGTTTTTGCTCCTCATTGTTGATAATTTCAACTGTTTTGTCTTCAAGTTCACTGATTCTTTTTTCTGCCTACTCAAATCTGCTTTTGAATTCCTATAATAAATTTTAATTTTACCTCCAGAATTTCCTTTTGGTTTCTTTTTATATTTTCTATCATTTTATTAAAATTTTAATTTGTTCATATATTGTTTTCTTGTCTGTCTTTGTCTTCCTCTAGCTCCTTGAGAATCTTTAAGCCAGTTGTTTTAAAGTCTTTGTCTAGTAAGTCCACTGAACATCCTCAATGATAGTTTCTGTCAATTTATTTTGTTCTTTTGAATGGGCCATGCTTTTCTGTTTCTTTATATCCTTTGTGATCTTTTTGCTGAAAACCATATGTTTAACATGGTATAAATTGTATAATACAGTAACTCTGAAAATAAGATTCTTCCTCTTCCTCAGAATTTGCTGGGGTTTGTTTTGTTTTTGTTTTATTGTTGCAGGTTGTCTCTGTACCAGGGATCAGTGTGAAATGAAAGTTTGAGGTCTTCTCTGGTCTTTTTCAAGTCTGTGCACCTTTTGCTACACATACACTTTGGCTTTCTAATTCTCCCATGTATGCAGTTGCATTTGAATGTCCTAATCCTTATTTGTCTACCACCCAAAAGAGTAAAAATGGAAAAAATGCAGGTGCTGCTTCTTTAAATTCCTTGAACAGCACTTCAGACAGTGGGGTTGAACCAATGAAAGCCAGCCTCTGTGCCTGTACATCAGTGATCAAAAGCACCTATCAGCAATCAGAACACAAAACCACAAAATTTGAAGGACAGGATCCTTATTTTCCACTCTAGCTCCAGCAAGACACACCAGGAATAAGGATGTTATCATAGTTTACAATTTTTAATAATTTGGTCTATTTCTTTTAAGTTGAATTTATGAGTATGAAGTTTTTTGTAGTTTTCCCTTATTGTTCTTTTAATGGTGACAGAATCTGTTGTGACAATCCATTTTATTCTTGATATTGGTGATTTTTGTCTTGCCACTTTTTATCATTGTCAGTCTTGTGAGAGTTTTATTTTACTGATTTTTAAAATAATTCCCCTTTTATTGATTTTTTGTATTGTTTGCATCTTTATTATTCCCTTCTACTTGTTTCAGATTTATTTTGTTCTTCCTTTCTAATTTCTTGAGATATGAATTTACATTATTGATTTGAAGTCCTTTGCTTTTTGTAATATATTTTAGTGGTATAAATAGCCCCTGCAGCACTGTTATTGCTGCATATCACATACCTTGAAATGTTGTATTTCGTTTTTCACTCAGACTTATGAGTTTTTAAAAACTTCCTTTAAGATGTCTTCTTAATCTCATGGATTATTTAGAAATGTGTTTTTTAATTTCCAAGTGTTTGAAAATTTTCCTGTTATCTTTCTGTTAATATTTCTAGTTTTCACTGAAAGAACATATAGGTGAAAATATTTCTATTTTGATTCTATTATGAATTGAGAACACATTCTGAGTGATTTCAATGTTTTCTAAATTTTTAAGAGTTGTTTTATGACTGAGGATATTTTCTATCTTAGTAAATATTCCATGGGCACATGAAAATATTGTGTATTCTTCTCTTGATGGGTGGAGTATTCTATAAATGTCAATTAGATCTCCTTGCTTAAGGCATTGTTCATGTTCTCTATACCCTTGTTGATTTCCTACCTACTAGAAAATACTTCTATCAAGCTACTTGTGCTGTGTGTTGATGTATTCAACTATAATTATGGATTTGCTTATTTATCCTTTTGGCTCTAACAGTTTTTATTTCATTGGTTTTGAAACCCTGTTGTTTAGTGCATAAACATTTAGGATTGCCATATCTTCCTAGTGGATTGATCCTATTATATTTATCAAGCTGTAGTGTCCCTCTTTGTCCCCAGTATATTTTTGGCTCTCAAGTATAATTTATTAGGTATTAATATAGCCACTCTGCTTTTTTAAATTAAAACTCAATGTTTGCACAATATATATTTTTTTGAGGGTGGACAATTAACAAATATTTAATTTTTCTAAAGATTGTGGGTGTCCTTTAAAATTATATATTGTTTTTAAAAATGTTCTCTTTGCATTGGCAAAGATTTGATGTTTAAAATTAAGAGTTTATTTTCTCAAAGAATTTTAGATTTACAGATAATTGAGCAGATACTACAAAGAATTCCCACACACCTTCATTCTTCAATCCAATTTCCCCTTTATCAATGTCTCACATTAGAGTAGTACATTTCTTACAATTGGTGAACCAATATCCATATATTATTTTAACTAAAGTCAATGGTTTAAATCAGGATTCACTCTGAATAGTAGTTTTCTGGGTTTTGATAAATGTATGCTGTCCTGTGTCTGTCATTACAATATCACACAGAATTCACTACCCTGAAAGTCCCCTGAGCTTTGCCTGTTCATCCCTCCCCTTCTCCTCCCAAATCTCTGGCAATTTCTAATCTCCTCACTGTCTCCACAGTGAGAAAGTTTTGCCTTTTCCAGAGTATTATATCGTTGGAATCATATAGTATGTAGCCTTTTAAGACAGGCTTCTTTCATTTAGCAAAATGCATTTCATGTTTTTCCATGTCTTTTTGTGGATGGATAGCTCATTTCTTTTTATTGCTGAATAATATTCCATTGCATAGATTTATCACAGTTTGTAAAACTCATTTGGGTAAATACTGTACCTAGGAGAACATTGGGTAAATACTGTAAATTTGGGTAAATACTGTACCTAGGAGCACAATTGCTGGATTGTATGGTAAGATTTTGTGTAGTTTTATATGAAACTGGAAAACTTTCATTCAAAGTGCCTGCACCATTTTGCACTCCCACCAGCAATGAGTGAGAGTGCTTGTAGTTCTACATCCTCACCAGTATGTGATATCTTGTCACTTGTCTGTATTTTAACCATTTTAATAGGTGTTTAGTGCTATCTTATTGTCGATTTAATTTTAATTCATTTGATGTTAAGTGTTTTTCATTTGATTATTTGCCATCTGTATATTTTCTTTGGTGAGGTGTCTGCTCAGACCTTTTGTTCATTTTTCAGTTGGGTAGTTTGTTTTCTTATTGTTGGGTTTTAAGCATTCTTTGTATATTTTTGATGCAAGTCATTATCAGATATGTGTTTTGTAAATATTTTCTCTAAGTCTGTTACTTGTCTTTTAATTTTCTCAACAGTGACTTTTGCAGAATAGAAGTTTTAAATTTCAATGTATTTTGAAGCTTTGTTGTTTGGTATACAAGCATTTAGAATTGCTATGTCTTCTTGGTGAATTGCTACTATTTATTATGATGTAATGTCCCTTTTTGTCCTTAGTAATTTTTTGGCTCTCAGGTCTAATCTATCTGAGGATATCAGTACAACCACTTTTGCTTTTAAAGAATTAATATTTCCATTGCATGTCTTTTTTCATCCTCTTTTTTCCAGCCTACTTATGTCATTGTGTTTGAAGTTAATTTTTTGTGGATAAAATGTAGTTGGGATGTGTTTTCTAATCCACTTACATGATCCATGTCTTTTTATTGTAACATTTATACAATTTACCTATAAAATGCTTATCAATATGTTGAGACTTAAGAATGCCCTTTTATTATTTGTTTCTCTTCTTTCCTTCTAATTCTCATTTGTCTGATTCTTTTTTCTTGCCTTTCTATGGATAACTTGAACTTGTTGAGGAAATCCATTTTGATGTATTTTCAAACATTTTGAGTATATTACTTTGTATAGTTTTCTTAGAGGTTCTCTAGATATTATCATATACATATGTAACGTATATGATTCTCTATGTATGACCATATGTACACATATATGTGTTCCTTCATCTGAAAATGCTTTTATTTCCTCTCCATTCTTGAGGATAGCATCACTTGGTAGAATTTGAGGTTGCCAAGTGTTTCCTTCAAGCATCTGAACAACATTGTGACACTTCCTTCTGGCATTCATGGTTTCAGATGAAAAATCTGCTGTCATTTGAGTTGATTTTTCTTTGTAGGTAATCAATTTCTCCCTGGCTCTTTTAGAGATTCTTTTCTTTATATTTAGTTTACAGAAGATTAATTATGATGCATCCTGGTGTTACAGACTGAATGTTTGTGTCCTCTCCAAATTCATGTTGAAGCCCTAATCCCCAAAGTGATGGCATTTTTAGGTGGGCCTTTCGAAGATAATTAGGTTAAGATGAGGTCATGAGGGTGGGGCACCCATGGTGGAATTAGCATCCTTATGAGAAAAGAAAGAGAGGTCAGGGTGCTCTCTTTCTCTCCCTCCCTGTCTCTCTTTCCTTCCCACCCACTCCTTCCTTCCCCTCCCCTTTCTATCTCGTTCTCCCTCTCTCTTTCTCCACCATATGAAGATACAGAGAAAGGCAGATGTCCACAAGCCAGGAATAGGGCCTTCGCTGGAAACTGAATCTTCTGGCACCTTGATCTTAGACTTCTCATCCTCCAGAACTGTGAGCAATAAACACCTGTGTTTTAAGCCACCAAGTAAGTATATGATATTTTGCTATGGCACCCTGAGCTGACTAATACAGTTGGTGTGGATTTCTTAGGTTTATCTTATTTGGAATTCATTCAGCTTTGAAAATCTGTAGATTTATGTCTTTAACCACATTTAAGAAGTTTCAGCCATTATTTCTTTAAATACGTTAGCTGTTGCACATTTTCTCCTCTCCTCCTGGGAAATCAATGACAAATGTTAAAAGCTGTTTTATCCTTTCACAAATACCTGAGGCTGACATCTCTTTATTATTCAGGTTAAATAAATACTATTGATCTGACTTTAAGTTCACTGATTCTATCTTTTTTCATCCCCACTAATCCATTGAGTCCAGTCAACAAGTTAATTCAGCTATTGTATTTGTGAAATTAGTTATCTGTCCACAGAAGTGATGATATTAATAGTGTAAACAAATTTCTCAAATGTGTTTTGCATAATAATGAGATCAATCAGTTCCTCATCTATACATAGTTGGGGTGATGATAGTATCTCTCAGTTTCTCATCTTGCATCGGGGCAATGGTATGATTCACTTATTTTTCTCTGTTTTGAATGACAGTAGTAGTACCACTTGATTCACTGTCTGCACATTGACATCATAACAGTATCACTCAAGATTTTGTTCATACACTAGGTAAATAGCAGTATCAATCACATCTTTATTGGTATGTTGACATGATCATAGTATCACTCCATTCATCATCTACTCCTTGATATGATAACAGAATCACTAAGTTTATTAGTCCATTGGAGTGATTATAATATCACTGTTTTCCTCATCTGTACATTATGCTGATAGGGGTATCATTTGGTTCATAATCTATACATTGGGGTAATAGTAAGATTATTTGGTTTCTCATCTACATATTGGGACAGTAACAGGGTTACTCTATGTCTTATCTGTACATTGAAGTGATAGTAGGATAACTCATTTTCTCATCTATACAAGTTGAATATCCTTTATCTCAAATACTTGGACCAGAAGTGTTTTGGATTTTTTTTGATTTGAAAATATTTGCATTATATACTTACTAGTTGAGCATCCTGAATCTGAAATTTCAAAATCCTAAATGCTCCAGCGAGCATTTCCTTTGAGCATCATGTTGGCACTCAAAAAATTTCAGATTTTGGATTTCAGGTTTTCAAATTTTGGATACTCAACCTGTAGTAGGATCACTAGTTTCTCATCTGCAGAGAAGGTTGAGTACACCCAGCTATTACTCAGGTTATAGCCATATCATGTTGACCAGCATCTGTACAATGAGGTAGTAGCAGGACCATTAATTTCCTCATCTGTATATTTAGTAATAGTATCACTAGATACTGTATCTGCACTTTAGGATGACAACATCAATCAGTCCATCACCTGTGCATAGAGGTGATAGCAGCATCACAAAATTCATCATCTGTGTTTTGGATGGTAGAAGCATCAGCTGTTTCCTCATCTGTGCATTAGGCTGTTAGTAGGATCACTCAGTTTGTGGTCTGTACAGTGAGCTGATAGTGGGATCTCCAGGCTCCTCATCTGTAGAGTTGAGTGATTGCTATATCACCCTGTTCTTCATCTGTGCACTCTGGCGATCATGGTATCACTTGGGTCCTCCTTGTATTTTCGGTTAAGAGTATTATCATTTGGTTTCTTACCTGTGCATTGGGCGCTACCTAGTTTAAGGTGCTGTGACATTCTATTGTCCAAACAGCATGACTTGTCTTGAAGCAATTTTATAAATAGAAGAGACGTTTCCCGCAGAGAGACAATGAACTTAATTTTAAAATCTATTACATCATAGTCCTGATGGCCCCAACACTTCACTCAAGTTCATTTACATGACTCAGTAAATTCATCTTGTTCTAAACATCATCTATGGAAAATTGATCAACAACCTACAAATTTTTATAAGTAGCCCTAAGTCAGAGGTCTGCAAAATACCTCAGCTGATGGGGAGTCATGGTTCAGAGAGGGGAGCTAATTGCAGAAGTGACATGCTAGCACCAGAAGCCCCCCCAGGGAGATGGCTGTGGGTTTCCAGGGTTTGAAGGTGTTGTTCAGAGGCAGTGAGATGTGAGTGCTGCTGTGTGCACTTGGGCAGTTACCCACTTCGGTGATCCCCACTCTTCTGCCCACCTGCACAGGGACTCCGGGGATTTTATTCTGGCTGGGCACATCTGAGAACACCCCTGGCTTTGAGGTTGCCTTCTGGGGAAGTCTTTCTTGACTGCCACTCCCTGGCAACCTGGAGCCTCCTCCCGTCCCAAGAGTCCCTTGCAGGCCCCAAGTTTGGGTCTGCATGCAGGTCTAACTTCCCCCTGGACAAGGCTGGGGGCCCCATGAGGGGCACATCTCAACCAGGGGTCGCGGGGCTGATTTCTCCTATAGTAAAAGAGACTGAGCTCACTGGGAGCTGTAACGGCCTCCCACAGAGCCAGGCCAGCCAAGCCTCAAAGGAGGCTACTCGCAAAGGCTATGTACCCCGCGGTCAGAGGCTATGTACCCCGTGGTCAGCAACTGCCTCTTCCAGTTGACGCCTCTTCTGAGTCAGGGCGATGCACCAACCAAACCCTTATCTGTCCCCTCCTGGCCATGTGTCACCCCACTCTGACCTCAGTCACCCCACCTGCAAAATGGGGTCAATGACATGAGAGAATGCACAGGAAGTATTTAGCACACAAGAAGGGCTTAATCACCATCAGCTGTCATTGTGGTTGTCATCATCCCCACTCCCAGGGGCTGAGGTGGCCCAGGGTCCCGGCACCTGCAGATGTGAGAGGTGACTGGCCTCTCCTGTTGGCCCTTGGGGGCACAGGGAGCAGCAGTCGCAGGTTGGCCAGACTCACAATTAATGAGGAGCTGACAAATGGGAGGGCCACTGAGGCTCTGTCTCCAAAGCTGCCCTTGCAGGCTTTTGAAGCAGCAAGTGTTTACATGCTCATAACAAGTGTCCCAGAGCCTGCACTTTGTCAGGCATGGGCAGCCCAGGCTTCGCCCCGAGTCAAAACAACATGAGGGCAACCGACCAGGAGAGACCCCAGCTCCAGGGCAAGATAAGGACAGCCCTGTTTTCTCTGAGGACCGGACACCCCAGGCATCAGGCTGCAGGGGACCCTCTCAGACAGTGGCATCGGGCCCAGGAGGGGACATGGAGTGGGACAGTCCCAGCACCAATGTTGGCTCTGCCACCGTGTCTGCGACCAGTCTTAGCCTCAGGGTCTTGGGCTGCAAAGAGCCCACCATGCAGGCCTCAGGTGGGATTTGTTGCGGCAGCAGGCCAGGCCTGGCAGATCGGGTCCCTCTGCTTTCCCTCCACTTTGCACACGGCAGTAGTAGCAGGGGCAGTAGTGGTGAGGCCAGCCAGCCTCATGCAGTAGTTTCTAGGTTGCAGGCCCTGCTTTGAAGCACCTTATATAACATGCTATTTTGTTGAATCACAAAACCCCATGTGGCAGAAGCACATAATATTATCATTTTCAGAAGAAGACGTGGGCTCACGGAGATGCAGTCTCTACCTGGGGTCCCACAGCTGCCACTTTTGAGCCTTGGCAGGTGTGTTGGCCTCTGTCACTCAGTCAGGGACTTGCTTGAAGATTCAGACAAAGAAAGCAAGGCTCGGAGCTGTCAAGCAGCCCCCTCCCCAACGCATGGTCCGGGAGAGCAGACAGAAGAGGCTGGGCTAGGACGGAAGCCCACAGCCTGTTCTGTGGACTCCAGGGAAGGGGGTCCCTGGCTGCTCAGACGCTTCAGGTCTCATGTGATTAGCCCCGTAGGAGCGGCAGTCACTGTTGCAGAGACAGCCCACCACACTCACCGGCGCCAGCCCACCGCTGTCCTAGAGCCTCTTCGGTTTCTCTCCACCCTCTTCCCTCAAAGCTCACATGTCCTCCAGGGAAGAAGTCATGTGCTCAGTGTCCTCTCTCCCTGTGATGGCACCTGCTCTGTGTCCAAGGGGTGACCCTGCTTGCTGGGGAAAGTCTGGGATCACAGCATCCTCTATGATCTGTGACATCCTGGAGCCAAATGTGGCCTCAGCCCCTCCCTGACCTGTCACCGCCACCCCACTCCCTGCTTCTCACCAGCCTGCTGGCTCACTCACTGTCGACCTGGGGCTGGCAAAGCCAGCAGCCTCTGCTCATTGGGCCCTGCCCTTTGGGACCCTGAACCTGAAGGTCCCATGTCTACGACAAGGAAGACAATGAAAAGATCTTGCTGAGTTGCTTCTGTCTTCATAGCAGCCTGCAATTCAGCAGGCACTCAGTCATGTGGCTCTGCGGAAGGGTAAGTTCTTTGCTGAGGTGCTGTGTGACCCTGGGCAAGTTAATTAGCCTCTCTGTGTCTCAGTCTCCTCTGTAAAATGAGAGTGATAAGAATGCCTACCTCAAAATGTTGTTCTAAGGATTCGATGAGCTAGTATATGTAAATGGACTACAGAGCTGGGTACAGCAGGTGTTACATAAGTGCTTACTGTCACTACCGTGACTCTTATCTGTACCTTTGGGTGTGGCTGTGATTAGCTCTGAGAAGTGGAATAGACTCGGACTCACCTCCCCTCCCTGCATGGTGCCTACCTGGGCCCTTCTGCCTGCTTCTCCCTCAGCTGTGAGCCGAGTGTCCACATCTGCCTGCCCAAGTCAGCAGAAGGGCCACCTGGGCCTGCTTCACCCCTAATGAATGAATCTCCCCACACCTCCGTCTCCTCCTGGGCAGCAGGCATGCGGGACCAGCCCTCAGCTTCCTGGGCCCCTCTCCTCCCCCCGGGCACCAAGCCTGCTCTGGGCCGATGCTCAGCTCCCACCATCCAGGAGACAACGCCGCTCTGAACCTCGGGCCCAAACAGCCTGCTTCTGCCCAGGTCCTGCAGTCACCAGCCGGGCGAGACCGGCCGGCCCCTCCCCAAGGACACCAGTGTCCTCCCCTGCCAATCACACTGCGACCTCCCAGGCAGGGTGGCTTGACATGCCACATCACACAGTAGGACCTCAAACCAGACAGTCACCCACAGATGGGCTGTTGGAATTTCTGAACCTTCCCCTCCACATGTCCCTCTTCTGTGTCCCCTCCCCCACCCACGGTCCCCTTGCCTGTGGAAAGCCACTGGTGGTTGTGTTTAAGTGAGTAATTTGGCCCCCGTTTAAGGAGAGGAAGCAATAATAGCTGCCGTAATTGTCCAAATTACTGCTGCTCCTTCGAGTTTGACATCTGCCTAATGACGGCGGATGGAAACCTGACCCGTGGCCACAGGCGGTGGGCGGTGATGGCCGCTGGGAGCCTCCCCTAAGCTGGCTGAGCCCCTGCTGGCCAGCACCTGGGGCTTCCAAGCCATGTCCATGGATCCTCGTGACTGCACGTGAGGGAAGAGCCCACCTCATCTCAGACTCAGACCCACAGCCCAGAAGAGCAGCGACTGGCCCCACAGCCACGGAGTGTGGCTGGGCTGGGGGTGGGAGGGAGACTGTTCACTGTTTGTCATTTGATATTTTTTGAATTTTGAACCAGGGATTGCATTATTAATTCAAAATTTAAAACAAACAAGACAGTCCCCCTTCAGCTCTGGCTTTGATTGCTCCTCTCAGTCAGAGACGCCTGCTGCACTGGCATCCAGGTGAGCAGTGTGGGGCTCTGCTGTCACTGGGGCCACTTGGCCAGGATCTACCTGTGAGGACCCAGGGCATGAACACAGCCCCACGGTGCTGACCCTCCCCTCTGAAGGCTCTTGGGGTAGGCGGGCCCAAGAGATCCGAGCTGTGGATTTCACGGACTGTAAAAGTCAGGGAGAACCTACCCGCATGTTCACTCTATGTCAAGTACAGACCGAAATGGGCCTAACATGAACCCACTGCCATTTGTTACCACCAAAAAGCAGGGCTGTCAGCATCAAGGACTTTCCAAGAAAGGACTGTGGTAACACCTTTAGGACCTGCCGGGTGTGAACCCAACTCTCATGGTTTAAGTACAGTGGGGCAGATTGGCCCCGAGCTGAGAAGTCGGGAGGGGGTTGCTGCAGGTGCAGCAGGTTCCAGCAACATCCTTGGGAGGGTCTCACTCACCAGCCCTCAGTTGCATCCCTCGGGCACTTTCCAAGTTCAGGCAGGAGGTGTGTCTTTGGAGACAAGGAGAGGGGAAGGCAGCAGAGTCCAGGGGTCAGAGCCCTCAAGGAGCGCCCCACAGCTCTGCAAGTGCCAGGAGCCCCAGCTCCCCCACCCACATGATCAGACTTCTTTGGGGTTGCAGGGGGCTGAAAACACTGGCTTCTCGGGGGTTCTCAGAGGATTAGGGCCCCCTGGCTCAGACCCCTGCAGGTGGGGATCCTTATACTGATTCTGGCTCAGTGGGATGGGGCTCGGCATCAGGCTTAGGATGGTACAAAAAAGCTAAAGAATATTTTGTTTCTTCCACTCCGACAGGCTCATGACCCAAACATCTTTATCTGCTTTTCCAGGGAACTCTGAACTCCACATGGGAACTTGCCTGGCACTGGGAGGGTCAGGTAAGTGCTACTGATCAAATATGCTCTATCATTTCCAATTTCCTTTTCCAGGAGGGATTTCTTTATTCTTCCATTTAGCAGGTACTTAATGTCTGGTCAGCCAATAGGCCAGGGGTGCAAACAATTCTAGACGTACAGCCAAATGTACATAGGTTTGAAGCTAAAACTCTGCTCCTTTGCTATCTTGAGCAGAACTGTTCACATCTTGTGCCTCAGTTTATCCCTCTACAAAATGGGAATAATAATGCTGATATTGCAGGGCTGCTGTGCAGGCATGTTGATTCCCCAGCCTTTCATGGGACCTTGGGCTCTTCCTGTAGGACAAGGCCCTGGGGAACTTCCGTTCTGTGGGTCCACTTACCTCCTGCCCCTGGAGCACACTGCATGTTACCTCACCCGTATGTTTGGGGGCTAGGGAGTGCCGCAGAGCTGCAGGGCCACAGGCTGATGGACTGGGGGGATCGCAAGATGCCAATACGGTGGAGGAGTTGAGCAGACCTGGTTGTCAGCTAAAGAGAGGGCACCAGGCCTGTGAAGACCAATGTCAAGTCCTCTGACCTTAGACACTCAGGGGCCTTTTCTGGCAGGAGTCCTTGGTCCCAGCTTTGCTATCCCCTCCCCACTGTGTGGCCTTTGGTGGCCTCCACTACTCTGAACCTCCAGTTGTCATGTGTGAGGTGGAGACTCCATTCCTGGTCCACTGCAGACCTGAGAGAGAGGAATAGAGCAGGGAGGAAGTGAAAACGTTAGTGAGAACCTACTACGTGCCAGCCCTGGGGTAAAGGGCTGCACTGACCCCCACACCTAGCACAACAGGCCCAGAGTCACAGGGAGGTGGGGACAGCCTCTGAGCCTATGGAGGGGGTGGTGCTGCTCGACTGCGCCTGAGGACAGCCTGATGTGGTGACAAACTGGGCGATCCTCAAACCTAAGCTCAGGTTTTGGCCCACAGCCCTGCTAGGGGTGCTCCGGGGGGGCACATACCTGGGGAGCTGGGCTAGCCCCCTCGTTGACCGGGCCTCACCCGCCAGGTGTCCCCAGAAATCAGCTTGAAGGGCCTAGTACTTTGCCAAAGTCACCTGCAGACGTCTCCAGCCTTCTTGCAGAGGAGGGCCCGGAGTGCACGGCGGGGAGGGCCCCCACGCTGCGCCCAGGCCCCAGCCCGCGCCCCCTCAGGCTTGCTCAAAGCAGCCGCCTCTCCAGCCACTTGCTAAGAGCCCTGGGTCCTTCCTTCCGGCCTCGGGGCAGCTGGGGCCTCAGAAAGAGCATTAAAACGTCTGGATGACACTCGTTCACCTTTATTATATACAGAGGCCCCTCATCTCCTGCCTCTCAAGAGCGCCTCTCCGCCGGCCATTTATCTGCCGAGGAATGTCTGAGGCGGCGGCCGAGCCTCCGCCTGCCCCCGGCTGCCATCCGTCAGCGCCCGGACCGCGGGGCTGCGCCGCGTGCGCGCCGGGCCCGCAGGGCTCACGTGCCCCGCAGCCGCGCAGTGGGGACGGCTGCTGGGAAAGGGCCGGGGAGACGGGCCTGGGGGCTTCGCCCGCTCGCCCGGCGGGCCCAGGGCGGGGCAGGCTGGCGACCAGCGCGGTCCCTTCGACGGGGCGGTGGGAGGCGCCGCGGCATTGGGGTCGCAGGGCTCCTCGCCAGGCCCAGCGCCCGCGTGCTCTCCCCGGGGCGACATCCCGTCAGCATCCACTCCGACCCGCACTGCTTCCTACAAAATCGTGAAGCCGCTTTGCGAGCTCCGTGTACTCTGAGTTTCCAAGAAGGCGATGCCGGTGGGAGACGCGCGGCAATCACACCCCACTTCGAAAAGCACGGCCCTGCTCGGCCGCGCGGATGTGACGGGGTGACCGGGTGACGCGGAGCCTGGCTCTGAGCGCCCGCCCGCCCTGCACAGACGCCAGGTTACAGCCCGGCCACGACTGCAACTTTCCGGCCTGCAGGGCAGGTGCGGTTAGACCTCCGACGTCTCCCAGCCCCGACTTATACTCGCCTCACCGTGCGCGCATCTGAGCGCCTCCTGATGCGTGGTGTTTGCAGGCCTCTTACACGTTTGTATATGGAAACGCACCTTTTAAAAAATTAAGTGTTAATTTCCTTTTGCGTCTCCCTCAATTGCAGTTGAGAAATTGTGCGGTGACAGGAGCTACATGCCGGTTCTGACCCGGCAGGTGGGCTGGCTGAGGGGTCCACAACTTTCTCCCCCTTCCCTCGCCCCTCCCTCCACGCTGCGGCTTGCAGCGTTGGGGGATTTACTGTATGGGGGCTCTGTCACCATTATCCCCTTTCGTCACCGTCACAGACTCCCCTTCTTGCCTCTTGGGCAGGAGCAGAAGGGTGGCACCGCCCCGTGAGCACCGTGCGGTGCTGAGCTCTCACGCATTTACTGAACACATATTTGGGCACCTGTTTTGTGCCAGACTCTGCTCCAAGTAGCAGACACACGTGTGAGCAAAACAAGCCTAAGCTGTGAACTCCCTTAGCCGGTGTTCCGGTGAGGAAGACCAAGAGGAGACATCTAGACAGAAAATAGAATCATTTGAGAGAGAGAAGAGCTTTGAAGAAAGTCATACAGGTCACAGGTCATAGGCTGAAGGTCAGGTGGTCCAGGAGGGCTTTCTGGGGAGGTGATGTGGGTCAGGGATGTGTGACACAAGCTAGAGCCCAGACCCACACAGCACTGGGGGTATAGCTGCTGCCTTCCTCAGGGTGCTGGGTCAGGGACTCTGCAGTGCTCCCAGCCGTTTTTGATCATAGGCACAAAGTGGCTTCCACAGCTCCAGACATCACATGCACACAGGACCACAGACAAAGGCTAGGATGTGGAATGTGTATGTCTGGAGCTGGAGGTGGCATCTAGGACAGCCTCTCTTCTCAGGGAGGAAAATCTCTCTCAGACACCCACTTCCCAGGGAGTTTTTTCTCCATCTCATTGGCCAGAACCACCTGCCCCTCTCTCAGCCTCCTTGGCTGGAAAGTAAAGTGAGGGTCTGGCTCTTTTACCCTTTCTGTGAGAGTGGGGAGAGGCCGAGGTGCTGGCTGTGGGCGTGGACTAGACAGGCTTCTGGGCAGGACCTCTCAGAACCTGTGATGCTCCCCTTGAATCTCCAGGCATTTCCCAAAGGTCTGTGACTGTATTTCTCCCAGAGCATCTCATGGGACTGCGTTCTGAGGACCACTTCTCTGGGGAAACGCCGCGGAAGGTGGTAGGAACTCCCACGGGCTCTTCTCAGGGGCATAGCCGGTGGGGTCTGAGTTTGAGAAGAGTTCCCTTGGGCACCAACGTGCAGGATGGCCTGGAGCCTGGTGCCTGGGGAGAAGGCTGGGAGCCTAGGGAGGGCAGGCCCTGGGAAAGAGTGGGATGAGCAAATCCTCCAGACATTGGTTTTGACACATGCAAAGGTGGTTGGAGAAGAAACCAAACATTTCACGGCTCAAGGGAAAACAATCACAGATCTGATGGACTGGAATTAATTTGGCTTAATATCATTCCTACGGCTCCTATCGAGGGCTAGCAAATTACAGGTGAAACCACCTGAAACCATGTTTCCTGTAGGATGGAATGGCATCAATCTGCCCAGGAGCTTCTCCAGGGCAGGAACTGAGCCTTCCTTTCTTATCTTCCTCCCTCCCTCCTTCCCTTTCCCTCACTGGGCTCCAGCCTTTTCACTGTTCCTTGAACCCCCAGGCTGGTCTCACCCCAGGGCCTTTGCACGTGCTATTCACTGGAGCACTCTTCCCCAGGTGTCCATCCACGTGGCCCCTTCCCTCACCTCCTCCGGGCTCTAATCAAAGCCCCTTTCTCAGAAAGCACTCACCCCATCCCAATGTTTCCCCCAGGGGCTTCTGCAGCATGGACCACCACTTGATCCTCTGACATGCAGTTGCCTCTCGTCCTGGCAGCCTCCACACAGGCCTCGTGAGTGGTAGATGTTCAAGAAGTCATTCGTTCCTTATCCATTCATTCAAGAAACACTGATTAGTGCTGACAGGGGAGGTGAGGGTCATTAAAATCCCTCAAGAACCTCTCAGTCTGGTGCGGAAGACAGACTTATAAACAGACCATCATGAAGCCGAGCTGTGAGTGCTGGGGGAGTGGGGCCGCGGGCTGCTGAGAGACCCTCAGAGAAGCTGCCACGTGAAGCCCATCTGAGCTGAAATAGACCCAACACCCACGGAGAGGCAGGGGCAGGGGCATCTGCAGGTGCCCAGGCCAGGAGGCAGGAGAGGATTTGGGGCATCCCCACAGGCTCAGGGCCTCCATCCCAGGCGCTGATGGGAGTGTAGCTGTGGTTGAACTGATAGTTCTTTTTACCTGTCTCTCCCTGTGTGCAGAAACACCCTGAGGTGGCACCTAGCCTCACTCACTGTGCCTGAGTGCCAATGTGGGCAGAGCACAGACAGGCCCTGGCATGTGCCCAGCACAGACGCCCAGTGACTGGGGCAGCTGTACCTCCTGGCTCAGGTGCACAAGGTGCAGCCCCCCTTCCTCCCCCGCCCCTCTTGCTCCAGCTCCCTAAGCCCTCTGTTTACACAAGCAGCAGCTAGCAATACAAATTACCTGCCTCCGCTAATGGACCCGCCGCCTGCCGAGGCCGGCCTTCTGACAGCTTCGAGATGCTTTCAGGAAAGGCTTTTGACTCCTGGTGACATTAGGGCACAATCTCCTGCTTCAATCACCCTCCCCCAGCCCCACCCGCGGACTCACACAAAGGATGGCTCTGAACAAAATGGCCTGCACGGAGGCAGGAAGAGCACTGTTCCCGCAGCACTGGCAGAGTCTTCCTTCTCCGATGGGACATGAACAGTCTCAGGAAGGCGAGCAGAGGAGGGGGCCAGGCAGCCACACCTACAAAGGAAATGCCTCACCTACAACCTGTACAGTCCTGAGAGACACTGAGGTACAGCCATGCATGCCTGGCCAGGCCCAGTTGGGTTCTAGCATTGGCAGCACCTGGCATGTGGCCCTGGGTGGTCCCCTTCCTTCTCCCTCTGCTTTCCCTGACCTCAGTGCTTCCTAAAGAGGAGTTCTCATGCCCCATGGCATTGCCCATGAGCTCAGGAGGCACAGACACAGGGACATCCTAACAGTGCGGGGGCCTGGGAGGGGGTGGTACCCTCTCCGATCCTCTGGGCACCTCTTGGCACAAGCCCACCACGGCCGATCCCCCAGACTCCAAGCCATGGGGGGAGCCTGGTCTGGCTGGAATTTAATATCGTTGTTTGCTTCCTTTTCCTAGTTATGTTTCAGTTGACAAGTTCTGTTGGGTTTTATGATAGTGGTACAAAGTTTCCTTCTAAGTAAATTAATTCGAGGAAAAGGGAGCAAAGCCACGGAAGGGGAAATGGGTGCACCACAGTGGAAGCTGTGGAGAGCCTGAAGGTGCTTGCAACATAAGACAGGTCACTGGGTGATTGCCCTGACTCCCCAGCTCTGTGCACCTGGAGCCAAACCCAGTTTGAAACTCTGATTTGCCCAGTGACCCAGCAGAAGGGAGGTGTCCCGCTCTCTTGGTCCTGCCTGGGACTTTCAGTGGGAGGAGTGGGAGTTGGAGGGTGGAGGTGAGAGGCCAGCATGTCCCTCCCTCTTGTCTCTGCTTACTGTGGGTGCCCTGGCTGTTGTGACCCATGGTGTCCCCTCTCTCTGCCCCTCCAGCCTCGGCTGGCAGCGGCTTCCTGCTGGTGCTAATCTCAGAGTGGCCCCCACCGCCTGTCACCAGCCCTTGCACAGCCAGTTCTCTGCATTAAATACCCTCTGTTCTACTTGTGAGCTGAGACCCACAACTCTCCCAGCCCCTGCCAACTTCTTCCCTCGGTATGCTACGAGAACCCAACACATACGTGACATCTGTCTCTCCCAAGAGTCCTCCCTCGGCATGGCCCTCTCTGCTGTGACACTTTGCTGTCCTGCAATTGCAACGTGTCCATGCTCATCCACCTAATCTGTGGGCCATCCTTGGCTTCACAGCCCCCCCCCCCGCCGGGATTTGGGCTTCCTCTAATTTCTGTTGGGCTTCTTTGATATAAAGGTTCAGACACAGCTCAGAAAGGGTCATGACACCACAGCCCATTCCCAGCAAGCAGCACACCGCTGGCCACTACCTCTCTCTGCCTTGGTATTCTGATTTGTAGCATGGGTAACGGTCTGTTGTCCCTCCAACCCTAAGACACGTCACTGATGAAATAGAGCTGCTACAAGCACCCACATACATACGGCGTTTTGCATTTTAAGTAACTTCTGTAGAGAAAACATTCTCAAGAGGAAGATTACTCTGCCAAAGGATGTGAGCATTTGGAAGGACTGGTTCCAATGTTTTAAATGTCTCAGTTGCAAATATTTAAGAATGCTAAACCGTCTTATCATCATAGGTTCTGATCGACAATTTTTCCCTTTATTTGTTAACCACAAGTGGGTTGGTCTCTCTGTTAAAAAGTTCCAAGTAGTCACTAATTATTCCCAAAGATTGCAGGGTTTTAAAGGAGGTTTGGAACCAGATGTTGGAGAAGTCCCCACACCTCCAGTAACCCTACCAGCCCTCCCCAGCCTGATGACAACTTGGGGCCAGAATGAGAAAGGCAGTAACCCTCAAAAATGGCTTTGAGACACTGCCCAATGCCAGCTCAGGTAACTCCTTTTTTATAGGTAGACATATAGCTTTATTGAGATGTAATCCCCTCAACATAAAATGCACACTTTCCAAGCATACAGTTCAATGGCTTTAGTATTCAGAGTCGCACAGCCATCACCACTAACTGCAGAGCATTTTCGACACCCCAAAGGGAACCCCATGACCCTTACTTACTAGTCACTCCTGATTCTCACCCGGCAACCGCCAATCTCCTTCCTGCATCTATGGATTTGCCTATTCGGGACATTTCATATAAATGGATCATACAATCTTTGTCCCTCTGTGCCTGGCTTCCTTCACTTAGAATAATGTTTGCAAGGTTCATCCACATTGTAGCGTGAATTAGTACTTCATTCCTGTTTATAGCTGAATAATATTCCATTGCATGGATATACCACATTTTCTTTATCCATCCATCTGTTAGTGGACACGTGGGTTGTTTTCACTTTTTGGCTATTATGAATAATGCTGCTGTGAACATTTATGTGCAGATTTCTGTGTGGATATGTTTTCAGTTCTCCCAGGTATGTACCTAGGAGTGTGGTGCGGGGTCGTATGGTAATTCTACTTTTAACATTTTGGGGATCTGCCAGACTGTTTTCCACAGCATTTGCACCATTTTACATTCCCAGCAGCAATGTATGAAGGTTTCGATTTGTCAACATCCTTAGAGACACTTGTTATTATCTGTCTTTTTGATTTAGCCATCCTAGTGGGTGTGAAGTAGTGTCTCCCCATGGACTTGATTTGCAGCTCCTTGTTACAATGGTGCTGAATGATTTTTTGTGTGTTTGTGGCATTTGTATTGCTTCTTTGGAGAAATGTTTTTGATTCTTGCCCATTTAAAAAACTGGGCTACTTGTCTTTGTTGTTGAGTTTTAAGAGTTCCTTTTATATTCTGGATACAAGACCCTTATCAGGTATGTGATTTGAAAATATTTTCTTTCATTCTGTGGCTTGTCTTTTTACTTTCTTGATGGTGTCCTTTGAAGCACAGAAGTTTTTAATTTGATGAAGTCCAATGTATCTATTTTTTTCTTTTCTGCTTATGTTCTTGTTGTCACATCTAAGAATTCATTGTCAAATCCAAGGCCACAACAATTAACTTCTGTGTTTTCTTCTAAGAGCTTTGTAGTTTTATCTTCTACATTTAGGTCTTTGATCCATTTTTAGCTAATTTTTGCATATGCTGGGTTTGTGTATTGTTTTTTGGAACAGTTACTTTTTAAAGCTGACTACCTTAAAATGGCACCTTATGAGAAACAGTTGCGACGTCTGGTTTATGTTGTTGTTATTAACAATACTCCTTGGTTTTGGAGCTGCCTCTCCACAAGGAAACTGATGATCTCACTCCCTCTTCACCCAGCTCTGCGTGTGTTACTGACCCCGCTTCACAGGTGGGGACACTGAGACTTGTGAAGAGAAGGCGAGATCAAAGGGACAGTGAGGTCCCTCAAACCTTCTGCCACCCACTCCTCCCCAGCAAACAAACACGCTTTGCTATGAAGTGAGGTGACCTCCTTACTCACCACATTTTTTCCTACTTCAGAAACCCCAATCTACTGACTGCTTTGGGTCATTTGAGGCATACATGGTGACTTAGGGCTGGATTTCCCATACTTTCTGTGTCTTAAATCAACAGCTTCATCTACAGAAAGGAAGGAAAAAAGGAGAGAAGGAGGGAGGGAAGGGGGCGGGAAGGGGGGAGCTTACTTCCTCAAAGAAGTAAGCGTTGAGCTCTCTCTGGGCTCCCCAGGGTGGAACATGACAACATGAGAACATGAATTAAGCCAAACAACACGTTTATCTCTAGACAGAGCTCTTGAATCTGGATCTGGGTGGACAAGCCCTCCATTACCACAACCGTGGGAGACAAGTCCACAGGCCCATGTGTGTGCAGGGGAGACAGGGAGCCCCGAGGAGCCCGGGCTAGAGGGGGAATTGGGTTAAAGCCCCTCATCGCTCCTGGCTTGGGTGATCCTGGAGCCACGTGCCCTCCTCACTGAGGCTCCATTGTCTCATCTGTCAAGTGCCAGTGGCTGGGACAGGACCCTTCAGCCTGCCAGACTAGACTGTAAGTGCTGCCGGAGTTAAGGCGGCAACACAATCTCCAAGCCTGTCAGGGACTCCTGGTAGCCGGGTGAGTGATGGTCCTGGGGGATTGACCAGCTGTTTGGGTGTCCCATAAACACGGCCTCAAAGTGGCTGGTGACGCCCATCCATCTTGCCCTTGGGCCACGGCCTGGCGGCTTTTAGTGTGGCCCTAGTTGACACTGGTGCTGGCCCCTTCCGGGTGGCGCTGGACCATTGATGTGCTCTTTGATGGATGGTCCCTCCTGCAGAGGTGCCACAGCTCAGGATGGCCTGAGGGGGTCGCCGGGCTTTAGCAGGAAGGTGGGGACGCAGCAGAGATGTGCCGCTGGGGCTGCAGTCCTGAGCTCTGGACTCTGAGCTGAGAGCGAGTGGAGAAGCCAGGCACCGCCAGGGTCCACGGAGGGAGTCGATGCAGTCACACGTGTGCAATGGACTCTGGAGTTTCCTTAGTTCCACCAAAAGTCTGCTCCCTTCCCTACGGCTGCAGCTCTTTGGGGTCTGTCTCCTGGACACATCCTGGCACACAGCCTTCTCTGGGGACAACAGGGCATGGCGAGGACTGTGGCCAGCCAGGCCACTCGGGGGTCTGGATTTACAATGTCTGTGTTTTCTGATTCCTCCAGGGACCCCTGCACAAAGCAAACACGGACATCCTCCCCGCAGGCTCCAGGTCTGACCATGGATACTCGGCCAGTTCCTCCTCCTTCCCGTGGTACCACTGCGCTCCGGGGGTGGGCTGGAGAGAGAAATAATGAACCACCCAGAGCTCTGCCAAGGCCAGGCAAGTGGCCACTTCCTGCTGGCTGCTCATGACACCCCTTTGACAGCACCAGGGCCTGACTTCATGGAGGGCTGTGACATGACCAAGGTCACTCAGAGGGCAGCACTCGAGCCTTCTGTGGCCGGGTCTTCAGCGTTAGAGCAGCTCGTCTCTTGTGCTTGGTTCTGCAACACACCTCAAGGTCTCCCACAGGGGTTGTTCCTGCGGGGAGCCCTGCGGGCCTGGCTCTGGCTGCAGACAGAGAGGGGTCCACACACTCACAGGCACCTGGAGTTGGAGGGCGCCCCCACAGTGGGGGAGATAGGGGCTAGTGGAGCCGGCTAAGGTCTTTCCTCACTTGCCCCAGTTGCTCCGTCTACCGCCTGCTTTCTCCAGGCACACACTCTCTCGCCAGGCCTGGCCGTCCTCCACCATGCCAGACGTGCAGACTTTGTAGGAAGGTCCTCAGAGCCCAGGAATTTCCTCTACAGCTTCTCTAGATCTTGGGCATCTGCTGCCCTTACTTGCATGCCTCCCATGATGGAGACCTCATTACCTGTCAAGCAGTCCTTCCCATCCGTGTGTCCTTACTTCTGATCTCTGCCCTGCCCCTTCCCTCCTGGGGCCCCAGATCTGTTCTCCTGGCCCTCAGAGACTTGGGGACAGTGAATTGATCTCACTACTCACTACTTAGGCTGTTCTTTGGGTCTAGCAGTCCTGGTTCCCAGGGGTTGGGGTCTCCAGGCCCCTCCTCCCTTTAGCTGCCTCCTGTGGACTCGCTGCTGTTCCTCCCCAGGATCCCAGTCCCAGGCAGTTTTCTTTCCCACGAACACTCATTTTGCTCACCTGACTGCCCATTTTGGCCACTTGGGGGCAGAAAGCCTTGCTGGTCTGGTAGCTCCTCGCTCTAGGCTGAAGCACCACTTCTAGTCTCTACTGCACATTCTCAACCACATATTGGGTGGATAGCTGTATAGACTGAAAGTTTCCTTCTCTCCCTGTGGCTGTCTTTATAGCTGTTCCTAAATACCTGGTTCTGCCTCTTATTTGGGGCACATACCTAGTTCCCTTGGAAATTAGGGTGGCCATGTGACTTGCTTGGCGAATGAAATGGGGCAGAAGAGATGTGTGTAGCTTCAGGTAGAAGCCTTGTCCCCTTGCCCCAGCAGCAGCTGCAGTCCCTGGCTGACGGATGGCCTGGCCCATGCGGGCACATAGTGTGACTGAGAAATGCACCTTTGTGTGTGTAGACATGAGATATTGGGCTTGTTTGTTACTGCAACAGAACCCAGCCCATCCTGACTGATGTACCCTGAAACTATAATCAGGGCAAAATTGTGCCCTTTTTCATAGCAGAATATCCTCCCATCTGGTGCCTGTTACCAAAGCATTAGAAGCCTCTTCCTCAGCACCATCACCTTTCCCAAACAGTCCAGGACATGTGAGGGGCTCAAAACATATTTGTTGAATAAATGAATGAAGGAATAAACCTCTCCTTATTCAGTGGCATCCCTAGGGCTATGGTCAGCCACCAATTGCATCTATTGCACGAAAACTAAATCCTAAACTCCCCACCAGGACTGGCCTGATCCCCACCAACATCCTCAGCCTTCCTGCTGCTCCTCCACTGCACCACCCTGTCCTGAGCACGCCCAGCCTGTGCTCCCACCCCAGGGCCTTTGCACATGCTGTTCCCTTTCTCTGGAACACTAAAGGGTTGTTCCTCGTGCTTCAGGCCTCTGCCCAAATGTTTCCCCTCAGAGTGTCCATCCCTGACCACTCCCATCTCAAGTTGTCCTGTATCCACATCGTTTATTTTTTTAACTTTTTATATGGAAATAATTTACAATTTAAAGAAAAGTTGCAGGGATGAGAACGGGACAAAAAACGCTGGCTTACTCCTCATTTACTGTTAACTTTTCTTTTTTATTTTTTTCTTTTGAGACAGAGTCTCACTCTGTTGCGCAGGCTACAGTTCAGTGGCATCATCATAGCTCACTGCAGCCTCAAACTCCTGGTTGCCAGGCTCAAGTTTGGTCCTCCTGCCTCAGCCTCTCAAGTAGCTAGGACTATAGGTACATGTCACTATATCCATCTAATCTTTCCTTCCTTCCTTCCTTCCTTCCTTCCTTCCTTCCTTCCTTCCTTCCTGTCTTTCTTTCTTTCTTTCTTTCTTTCTTTCTTTCTTTCTTTCTTTCTTTCTTTCTTTCTTGTTTCTTTTGTAGAGATGGGGTCACACTGTGTTGCTCAGGCTGGTCTCAGACTCCTAGCCTCAAGCTATCCTCCTGCCTCAGCCTCCCAAAGTGCTGGAACTGCAGGCATGAGCCACCACACCTGACTCAATTATTTACCTTATTATTTGCTCTTGTTCTCTGTCTCTATTACTCTGTGCCCCGTGTCTTTCGTCTGTGGGTCTCTCTCTGTCTTTCTCACACAGTTTGAGGGTAAGTTGCAGACATCGTGGCCCTTTACTCCTAAATGCTTCAGTATGGATTGCCCAGGAAAAGGGGATGTGCTTATGCAACCAGAGTCCCATTCTCAACTTCAGTGAATTGAACATTGCTACAACACTTTAGTCTTCCATACACACGCTGACTTCATCAACCAGCCCGATACTGTCCTTCGTAGCATTCTTGGCCCTCCAGCACCTGATCTGATCTAGGGGCAGGTACTCCGTGCAGTTGCTGTGTCTCTTTGGTCTCCACCAGTCTGAAACAGTGTCCACGTCTGTCTTTGTCTTTTACTGCATTGCCGTTTTTGAAGAATACAGTCTTTTCAGTGGAATGTTCCTCTCTTGGGGTTTGTCTGAGTTTCTGCTGTTTGGGTTTGGTCTGTGTCTTCCCACTGGTATCAGTGGTATAAGGGACATGGGCAGTGCCACCTGCACCTTCATGGTGGTGGCCGATTCTGTCACCCTGCCAGGATGGGGCCTGATTTTCCCTCAGTAGAATGTTCCCCCTCGTGCATTTAGTACGTGGTCTGTGGGGAGACTCCCTGGGAGCACGTGAGCGCCTTTCTCCACGTCAAAGCTTTCCATCATATTTACATCCACGATAACTCGTGCCTAAGCTCGTCTTTGCCACAGTGGCTGCAAAATGCTAATTTTGCAGTGTGACTCCTCCATCCACATTTGCCAACTGGCCCCAGTGTTCTGCTACGGGGAACACCTCTGCCCTCCATTACGTGTCTGTCTCTTATCAGCAAGGATCGTGGATTCCTATTTCTCAGGGGTTATAATCATTGCCCTACTTAATTATTTTGAAGCCCAATTTGTCTTAGATTTGGTCAGTGAAAGCCCCTGCCAGGTGGCTCCTGTATCCTTGTCATATGCCACCATCATTTCTTTTTTAGTACTTACTTACTTTATCCTATAACAACGTGTTTCAGGCTTGTATTAATCCTGCCCCAAGTCTGGGAGCCGCCATTTCTCCAAGGAGTCCTGGGTCCTTTTTCTGGGGATGGTATTAGAGACCAAAAGCCAGGTATGGGGTATGCTCACTGCCACGGAGGCACCTGCTTCAGAGCTCTCTTGTCAGACAGAGCCAGGTATACCCAATGTACGCACGTACCCAGAACCTTACATGCACAACACGTCGTGTTCTAGTATGTCGTCACATCATGTTTTCTGCAGGTTGTGCTGGAATGATCTGTCACTCATTTATCCCCCATCTACCTGGTCCATGTCTAAGTCCCCTGGAAGTGGAGATTAGCCTGAGTTACTCCTTGCTGTCTGTCCAGAGTGGAGAAGGTCTTACAGAACATTCTAGTGAGTGAATGTGCTTCTTTAGGCCCCCAAAGCTTTGTCTGGGGTTATTGGGTTCAAAGCAAGGGTCCATGGAACAAGCTGGCCCATTGGACTATGTGGTCTCAGGCCCTGGCTTGTGGCAGTGGCAGCAGCCATGTGTCCCTGCTACCTGCCTGCCAGCCCTCCTCACACCAGCCCCCAGGAACAGAGCTGCTCCTAGGCCATTCTGTGGCCATCCCGCGACTCTCCACACTAGCTACAGGTGGAGCGCAGCACCGGAGTCCTCACGGCAGCCCTGCTCTTCTGTGAACCAGAGCCCCCTTTTGTATATTAGAAAACTGAGGCTCACGGGGGCTCTGGCACCTCTTTGGAAAGAGGTTGTGGAGCGCGTTTCTGCCCAAGAGCATCATGAGCAGCCCACGTGGGCCGAAGGTTTTGAGTGTTCAGAGTGGGGCACCTGAGTCTTTTCAGTGCTCAGGTGGACACATAAACAATGTTTTTCTTTTAAATTTTTTATCAATGTCCCAGCCCAGCAGGCTGCTGAGGGTGAGTCCCACTCCATCTGACTCACCTTGCCCCACTTCCAAGGGCACGAAAGTCTCCTGCCCTCCTGCCCTATCTCCTGTGCCAGGACTGAAGCAGAATGATCTTGGGTCTGACTCCCACCAGCTCACGCCACTCTTTGGTGAGCTTGAGCACAACCCAACCCCGCCAAGCCTTGGTTTCCTCATCTGTAACGGGGGCTACATGCCCTCCCCCTGGCAAGTTGTTGGGGAGGGCAAGTTCCACCTCCCCCAGAGGCCTTGGGAATGCACCCCGGGGGTCTCACTGCTGCCCCCACACTTCACTGGCCGTGTGACCAGCAAACACGAGAAGGGGGAGGGCAGCTCATTTTTCAAACAAAACGGTATCAGATGTGTGATTTGGTTAAAAAAATATATTTCTGGCAATGGCTTCAGCTTTGCTCAAGAGAGAAGCACGGTGGGGGAGGAGGTGAAGGGGAGGCTGTTCCAGTGGCTTAAAAAACCCCAGATAAGTGTGCGGTGATTAAGCGCGACCATTAGCTCTAATGGGCAATAATTGGCGATGAGAAATAATTTTCTAGGGCACAACTGCCCCTGGTGCCCCCACGCCCGGCCCCAGTGGGGGGACAGCCAAGGGGCTGATTAACTCCCGGGCTGGAGGAAATGTCAGAGGCACAAAAAGTTTCCAGATTCGAGTGTAATTGGGAGAAGTTATTTCACTTTCCACATCAGGCTGATGAGGGGCCACCCACCTGCCGATGAGGGAGGGGCTCAGCCGGCTTCCTGCCCAGGAATGGAGGGCTGCTACAAGGGGAGGGGGGCAGCCAGCACTGTTAGAGGATGGGGACAATCCCACCTGTGTCACCAGTCCCTTCTCTGACCTGCCTTGTTCCCCTACCAATATTCACATGGGCCCTGGTCCTTTCCATGTGAAAACTCACAGACAGGCAAACTCATCAGCCAGCAGCCCTGCCTTTCCCCAGAGCCTGCCCAAGGCCCTGCTGGCCTTAGGGTACTCTGTGGGATTCAGGGGAAGATGTCCCTCTGGGCCACAGGATACTGCCTCCCTTCAGAGGGCATCCAGCCTGAGCCCCTGTGTGTGGCGCACAGCCCACCTGACAGCCCTGCGCAGCCTGCTGGGCTCCTGCCTCCACCTCTCACCTTTTCACCCCTGCCCACTAGCCGGTCCCCAGAAAGGGCTCCTGGTCAGTTCACTTGGCTGAAGCCAAAGGCCCCACCTCTGTCTCCACCTACTTGTTCCTTCCTTCTTGAAACCTGATGTTTCCAAGACCTGCCTGTCCTCTCCAGCTAACCCTTACTCCCTTCTTCGGCAATTCAAAGCACAAGTCCCTGTTCCCGCTTCTGTCCTTGTGAGCTTCGCATTGCTGTCCCCAGCCCAACCTCTCTTGGAAAAGTCTCCTACTTCTGGGACAGCCTGTGCACCCTGAACATCTCCTCCCAGACCTGCACCTCTCCCTGGGTCCGTGGGTGGACAGCACTGCTGTCTCCCGTGCCTGGGCTGGGGCAGCCGGCAGTTTTACTGTGGCTGTCAGTGCTCACGTCTGCCCAGCCTTGTGGGCTGGCCTGTGTATGCCCCACCCGACTGTCAGCAAGTATGGAGCTGAGCGTGCCGATCCTTATCATCTCCTCTCTCTTTCCCTCTCTCTCCCTCCAGCATGTTTTTCACAGTCACTCTGATCCAGGCGAGGGAGATAAGCACGCTCCTGCCTTGGTGAAGCTGATGTCCTAACAGGGACTCAGGCTAGAGCCAACCAACCATGAACCAGAGAAGCTCAAGAGGAATAAGCACTGAGAATACAAATAAAACGTGTCCAAGGATACAGACACAACTACGTGGGTGGTCAGTGAAGCCCTGGCTGAATGAATGAATGAATGAATGGGAGGAAAAGATCTGAGACCCAACTGGGGAGCCTAGGGAGGAGAGTTCATGCAATAGGAAGGCCTTTCCCTCCCTCAGCTCACGGCTACGGTACTCTGCCCGGTGTGAGACTGAGCTCCCTGTCACAGGAGGCATGTAACCAGGGCTTGGAAGGCTGCATCCCTAGGCCCCTGCCTGCACAGAGGACTCCTGCCCTGTGAGGGCCTAGGTAGGATAATCCAGAAGGGTGCTGGCCTAGGATGAGCTGAGGCCTCTGGGCAGACCCCAGAACACCCCATGGAAGCCTCTCCTGCCTGTCCCTGGCCTCTCTGCCGTCTTCAGGCCAGCCCCTCAGCTTCCAAGCTGCAGGTGTGGGCAGCCTCAGGATGCCTCCACCACTGACCAGCTGTGTGACGGCAGGCAGGCTGCTGAACCTCTCTGGAGCAGGGGTCCTGCTGAAAGTGAGAATCATGATGTTTCCAACGTCATAGGACATGCCTGAGGATGAACGAAGCTGGCCATGGAAGGGTAAGAGGCTGACTGGTGCCCAGAAGTCTGCACAGACAGCAGCTGCTAGGACCACTGTGTGGGCAGTGAAACGTCAGGGCTGTCTGGGCTCCAGATGGCCCCAGCTTGTTGCCCACAAAGCCCCTTCTTTATGCCAGTGCCCTGAGAATGGCGCAGGGTCAGTAACAAAAGTGATACTGTGTGCCTGCACCACTCTAAGCCACGCAGATGTTTGTTTACTCTGCTCCCAACACCTGTATGAGTTTGGGGCTCTTGTGATCCCCAACCTACAGCCGAGAATCAGGGGCAGAGAGACCCAGTAACTTGCCCCAGGCCACACAGGCGCTAAGGAGCAGCGCTCTGGCGTCACAGTGTGTGCTCTTAGCTATATGACACCAGTAACAATTGTAATTGTTACCGCCACCGCCGCCACCCTCCTCCTCATGGTCAGAGAACATTATACACGGCGCATCACTCGGCCTCCACTGCTGCGCCCTCTTCGCAGACGGGCAAACCGAGGCTTGGACTCGTCCCCGCCAGGCGGCGCTGCGGAGCGCAGCGCTCGCAGGGGAGGCCTGAAGCCCTGGACACGCACCTGCTGGGGGCGGGGCGATACGCGGGTGGGGCCGGACGACCTGGACGCTCACCCTCAGGGGGAGAGGACCTGCGCCGCAGCCGTGGGGCTTGCCGCGCTTCCCGGGGCGGGAGCGGGGGCTTTCAGCAGCTCGTCCGCGGAACATTTGCATGTAATTTGGGAGCGGGTCACATGTGGGAGTCATCAGGCGGAGGAAAGGCTCAATCAGGACCTAATCACTGTCTGTTTGGAGGGGTCTGGGCCCAAGTGAAAAATGAAAACGGGGCTATTTTGCTTGAGTGACAGCCATCAGTGGCCACCTTTGACCTCCCCACTCGGGCTGGGGTCTGACCGAGCTTTAAAAACCAATCATCAGGGAAGGGGCAGGAGGGGGACCCCTCCCCTCGGCTCTGCCTTCCCCCACTCCCCTCCTTCCCTGGACCTGGGTTTGTAGAATTCATTCATTCCTCACTCCCATTCATTCTTTCAGCAACCCATCCTGGTGCAGTAAGACTCTCTGGTCAGGGTCCCTAGGGCAGATGCTGGATTTGAGTTCTGACCCTGTCATTGCCAGCCAGGTGACTGTTGGGCAGGTGACAATCCAGTGTCAGTGTTCCCATCTGTGGAATGGGCGCAGGAGGCTTGCTGTAAACAGTTGGTATTGGTTCGTGTGGTGCTGAGGGATGGAGGGGTCCAGAAGGCCTGGGCTGCTGTGAGGCAGGGGGCCACCGGAGCAGGGGTCCTTGCCCTCCCTCAGCCCTTCACCTGAGGGAAGGGAACTTTGTCAAGGAAGGCTATGACCTGTCTCATGGCGGGTGCTACCTCTGCTTTCTGCACAAATGAATCTCCCCACATGCTGTGCATGAGACACAGCGTGGTCTCCAATGCACAGGCCTCTGCCGGGGGGACAGGAAGAGCGGGCACATGCAGGCCAGGGGGGCAGAGCTGGGAGACTGAGAGGACTGGAGGTGCTGGGCTGCCCACGGGCAGTGACCGCTCAGCAAAGCCACCATGAGCCCGTGTGTTTTCTGTTCTTGGTTCACCTTGGCACCAAGGGACTCACCCTACCAAAATTGTCTCCAGATCTCTGGAGTCCCAAGGGCCTGGACCTGGTGGCCTTGAGGGTGACCAGTGCAACGGCATCCACTCGGGGCAGCACAGATGAGCAGCCCATTGCTCAGAGGGACCGGAGCTCAGGGAGCAGGTAACTGCCAGCACCAGCCTGCGGGGCCACTCTGCCTCTGCCCTCCCCGCAGCCCAGTGGAACCCGTTTGCCCCAAAGGGGTTCACGGAGTCGTCCTCCCAGGCTGAAGCTGGGCGTGCCAGGCAGCGGCGCAGCTGCAAGTCGGGGCCCTTTCAGGCCTTTTCAGGCCTGAGGAATTGCTCTGCCGGCCCGTGGGCGGGGCGCCCGGTACATTAGCGCCTGCTTTGCTCGCTGCTGGTGTTTATAGGGATGTGGAGCGGGCCTCCAGGAAACCGTCTGGCAGGCCAAGCTTCAGCAAATGGATTGCCAATTAATCAGCATCTATTTATGAGAATGTTTAAACCATTATTAATGTAGTGTAAATACGGAACCGCTGGCGGCCCAGGGCAGGCGGGTGGGCAGGGGGCCATCTGCCGAGGCTGCCATCACATTCCTGGGGCCTGTTCCTGTTCCCCCTGGTCCTGGGGAGGGGTCCCACCCCCTACCACCACCCCTACCCCTATCCCTACCTCCATCCCCCACTGAGCCTGCTTCTCCAGGTGTGGCTGGGTCTGCTGGGCTCTGAGCCTGTGGGAGCATCCCTGCAGGGTTCTCAACAGGTTCTCACTTAAGATGCTGAACAGGGGCATGAGGGGTGAGTCTTGCCACTCAGTCACTCAGCAGAAGTCTGGCAGCAGCCCCTGGCTGGCCTTGGCTGGGTGCCTTTTCACCCCTGCGGAGACTGGACAGGTGTCCCATGCTGCCTTCCATCCTCTCTTCCCGCCTTCCTGCTCTGGACCTATGGCCTGAGTCCAGGCCCCTGACTGGGCTCAACCTCTGGGGAGGCAGGAGAGGAGGGCTCAGAGCACTCTCCCAGCTCCTCCCTCACCTGCAAGCCATGTTCCAAAGGCTCCCTGGCCCCCCCCACCCCTACCTCCCTCCCCCAGCCCAGGGCCCCTCCGCCTTGTTCCCTCCATCCTGCTGGCACCTCCACTTCTCTCCAGACACTGGCTGAGCCATCAGCCTCCTCTCTGACCTGTCTTGGCCTCCAGCACACATTGAGCTGAGCTGGGCAGCCTCCTTCAGAGCTGCTGCTGGCCAGCCAGTGCCGCAGACTAGGGTGCTCCGGAGCTCTCGGTCTGATTGTCTGGGAGGTCCTGATGGTCCTTCTTCATCAGTGTCACCTCAGATGGCTTTTTCTCTACCATTTGTACCCATTTTACAGATGATAGTCTGCAGCTTAGAAAGAGGAAGGAGCTGCCTGAGGCCACAGAGACACAGTGATAGCTAGTCATCCCTTCTGCCCCATTTGCTGTCCAGGCCTCTGAGGTCCCTAAACTACATGGCCATATATTTCTGCAATTTATAAGCTTTTACAAATGTTTCCCGGAGTTTTCCAATCTCCCCATTTCACGAGCTGCGCTCCCCTGAGCCTGCCTTAGCTCTCTGAGGGATTTGTGTTGAGTGGCTGCACATCTTAGAACTGGACATCAAGCAAGAGCAGATAGCCCCAGAGGTCCCTCTGCAGAAAAGAGTAAGTTTGAGTTTTATGCTGGGCATTAGCAAACATCTTTGGTAACTCTGGGAACTTTCCTTGCTCTGGGTATCTGAGGTGTCAGTCCAAGGGGGCCTTGATAGGAAATGGTGAGGTGACTCACGAGAAGGTGGCCCCACAGCATCAAAGAGACGGCCAAGCACTCCAAGGCAAGGGGAGCCATTCCCTCCTGTCCCTACACTGGGGAGTCTGGGGTGCCTAACCACCCCCACCCAGGCCACTGCCCTGTACATGCTGCTAAGACAGTCCGTGTGCTTGTTGGTTTCTTCACTCAACTCTGTGCCCCTTGAGAATGGGTATGGCATTTTTCACCCTTTATATCCTGGTGCCTTGAGAAGATGCCAAACAGTGTTTGTTGACTGACTGACCATTTGGGAAACTTCTGCCTGGTGCCACTTCCCCAGGCTCCCTTGTCTTCTCCCAGGTCCCTGGCCCCTCTGCCTAGCTGGCCTCAGCCCTGGCCACTCCACCAGCCCCCACAGCAAGCCTAGGGCCCAGAAGCATAGAGGGACCCAAGGAGCCACGCCTGGACCTGACAGCCTTTTAGATGGATGCCTGTCTGTCCCAACCCACCGTGGTAGGAACACCAGGTCCCTAGGGCAGTGACCCGTCCATGGTCACTGGGCACTCCAGGAAGCCAGGGTTTCTGATGTCCTGAGGGGCCCCCAGAGCAGGGCTGCTCCAGACCCCAGGCCCGAGCCCCGTCACACTGGCATGCTGGGAGGGGAGAGAACAAAGACCAGCATGGGCCCCTATTTCCCAGCCCCGCTCCCCACCCCCCATTAGCCGAGTGAGGCTTGTTTATATTACAGCAGGAATTATTCCAGCCCTAATCAGAGGCCCTGCGAGGTTTCGGCATTCGAGGTATTTCTTTACCCAAGGACACTCTCCAATCCTATAATTTCCATTTCCCCAGACGCCCCTGATTGAAAGCAAACATTTTATATTTGGAAAGGAAAAGGGCTGTGTGCTATTCATAGCCCAGCCGGGCTGTCCAGAGCTAGGCCCTGGGGGGCCGCAGGCCAGGGCCTGGGCCTGGAGGGACGGGCAGATCTGGGAGGGCAGCAGGGGGCGTGGCTGCTTCCCGGGGGAGAGGGGTGGGGAGACTCCAGCTCGGGGGTGGGAAGGCCAAGGGGCAGAGAGAACCCCTTGCCCTGGACTGGCCACCGATCCAGGGGTGCTGGTGCTGCCCAGCCTCCCTGGTTGAGGGGGCAGCTGCGAGGGGAGGGGCGCTGAGTGGGACAAGGGCGCGTGGGGTGCAACATGAGCCCCTTCCTCCTCCGCACCCCCTCGCCAGGTCGCCCCACTGACTTTTCCAGGCGATGACGCTGAGGCCCATTGCTGCAGGGATGCGCTGGATTCAAAACTAACAGTGGGCCCGTGGGAGCTCCACACTGGGGGCCAGAGGCCAGCATTTGCCCGAAGGGACTTTGAGAAGCCCACTGTCCAGGGGACCCTGGTCTCCAGCTCAGGCCCCTCCATTGTCCCGGGGTCCAGCTTCCGCCTCTTCTCCAGGCGCTGCCCAACCCTCCCCGCGCACCCACCGCTGCTCCGCACCTCTCAGGGGCCGAGAAGCACAGGATCCCACACCAATTCCAGGCCCACCCTCTCCCCACCCCTTTCTAAGTTCTTCGCTGTTTCACTGGATGTGGCCTCTCTCGTCTCTGTCACAGAGGTCCAGGCAAGGACCACGTGTCCTTCACTGGGGGGCGCCAGGATCCCCTTGCTTGGAGCTGTGGGTATCTGGCCCTTTCTGTCAGTGCCAACACTGCTAAGCCTTTTAGAAAGATGCCTCCGACAATCCTTAGAAACAGATATTGTTATTCCCATTTTATGGACGAAGACACTGGGACTTGAGAGCTTAAGTAAAGTTGCCAAGGTCCCAACTAATGTCCCTTGAATCTCTGCGCCTCAGCGCTCACCTCCCAAGGCCAGAACAAACTGAGGCCATGCGTGTCAGGGGTCACCGCGTGCCTGGTGTGTGCTAAGCAGGGCACACGCTTTATTCTTATCTGAATGAGTGAATTCCAGGGAAGCAAGGAGGTGCAGAGTAACTTTAAGTTTCAGCTTTGTATCAGATTGTATTGCTAAAAATGATTAAGAGACTGCATTCATAACTTATTTTTTTCCTTAAAATTCAATATTTATTTTTATCAAAGTCATGCAGAGTTTTAACTGCTTTATTGAAGTATAATTGATATATGATAAAATGCAAATATGTGGTGTGGAAGTTGATAAGTTCTTAAAGCAGCTTTAATGAGATACAATTCACATACCACACAATTCACCCTTTGAAGTGTAAAATTCAATGGTTTTTGGTATATTACAATATTAATTATTTTTATTAATAATTATAATATATAACATAAAATTTGCCATTTTAACTATTTGAAGTGTACAGTGCAGTGGCATTAAATACATACACACTGTTGTGCAGCCATCACCACAAACAGAAACTTGGTACCCATTAAATAATAACTCCTCATTCCCCTTCCCGTACCCCTGCTGAGCACTAATCTACTTTCTGTCTCTATAATTTTGCCTATTCTAGATATTTCATATAAACGAAATCATACAGTATTTGTCCTTTTGTGTCTGGCTTATTTCACTTGGCATGTTTTCAAGATTCACCCACGTTGTAGCATGTATCAGAATTTCATTCTTTTTTATGACTGAATAATATTCCATTGGAATATTTGGAATAATAGTCCCCATTTGGTTTATACATTCCTCTGTTGATTGTTCCCACCCTTTGGCTATTGTGAATAATACTACAATAACCATTGGTGAACAAATATCTGTTCAAGTCTCTGTTTTTAATTCTTTTAGGCATTTACCTAGGAGTAGAATTGCTAGGTCATATGGTAAGTCTATGTTTAGCTCTTTGAGAAACTGCCAAACTGTGTTTCCACAGTGGCCGCACCATTTTACATCCCACCAGGAGTGTATGAAGGTTCCAATTTTTCCATATTCTTACCAACACTTGTTACTTCTGTTCGCTGATGATGGCCATTCCAGTAAGTGTAAAGTGGTATCTTATTCTGGGTTTCATTTGTATTTTTCTAATGACTAATGATGTTGAGCATCTTTTTATGTCTTGTTGGCTATTTATATATCTTCTTTGGAGAAATGTCTATTTGAGTCCTTTGTTGAGTTGTATGGGCTCTTCATATATTCTGGATATTAGACCTTATCAAATACATAATTTGCAAATATTTTCTTCCATTCTATAGTTTTTCTTTTTACTTTCTTGATAAAGTTGATATGTGTGTGTATCTCCATGTAACTCTCACCGCAATAAAATTACTGAACATGTGTATCAGCCAAAAGAGTTCGTCATATGTAACTTTTTTCACTCAGCATAGTTATATGGAAATTCATCCATGTTGTTTCAGGTATCAATGCTTCATTCCTTTTCATTGCTGAGTAGGATTCCATGGTGTGACTATAACACAGCTGTTTAACCATTCGCTGTTGAAGGACCCCTGGGCTGACTCCAGTTGGGGCTATTCATTTTGATTATTAAATAAAGCTTCTCTGAACATTCACGTGCAAGTTTTCATTTCTCTTGGGTATATACTTAGGCATGGAATTTTTGGTCATATGGAGACTCTGTTTAATATATTGAGGAACCGCCAAACAGTTTTCCGAAACAGTTGCACAATTTTGAATTTCATCAGCTGTGCATAAGGATTATAATTTCTCTACATCTTTGCCATCACTTGCTAATGTGACTTTTTTGTTATAGTCATTCTAGTGGGTATGAAATTGTTTATATCATAATTTTGATGGGCATTTCCTGATGGCCAATGATGGCAAACATCTTTTTATATTCTTTATGGCTATTGTATATCTCCCTGGGAGAAATGTCTACTTAGATCCTTTACTCATTTTAATTGGGCTATTTGTCTTTTTATTATGGATTGGTAATAATTCTTTATATATTTTGGATTCAAGACCCTTATAAGATATATGATTTTCAAATATTTTATCTCACTTTGTGGCTTTTTACTTTCTTGATGGTGTCCTTTGAAGCACAAAAAGCTTTATTTTGACAACATCCAGTGTATCTATTTTTTCTTTTGTTACTTATGCTTTTGATGTAATATCTAAGAAACTATTTCCCATTTAAATTTGTGAAGATTTACACCTGTATTTTCTTCTAAGATATATAATTTTGGCACTTCCATTTAGGTCTTTGCCCATTAGGTCTTTTGTATATGGTGTGATGTAAGGGTCCAACTTTATTCCTTTGCGTGTGGATATCCAGTTTTCCCAGCACCATTTTTTAAAAAGATTATTCTTTCTCCATTGAATCATCTTGCCACCTTTGTCATAAATCAATTCATTATAAATGTGAGGATTTTTTTTTGAACTCTCAATTCTATTCCATTGATATACATGTCTTTCCTATGCCAGTACCACACTGTTTTGATGATCACTGTAGCTTTGTAGTAAATTTTGATATAGAAAAGAGTATGCCCTCCAGCTATTTTTCCCCAAGATTGTTGTGGCTGTTTCAGGTTCCTTGAATCTCTTTCTGAATTTTAGGATCACCTTGTAAATTTTTGAAAAGAAGTCAGCTGACATTTTGATCAGGGTTGCATTGAATCTGTAGATTACTTTGGATAGTATTGTCATCATAACAACAGTAAGTCTTCAGTCCATGAACATGGGATGTTTTTCCATTTATTTAGGTCATCTTTAATTTCTTTTTTTTTTATTTCAAAATATTAAGGGGGTACAAATGTTTTAGGTTACATAAATCACTTTTGTAATGCTTGAGTCCTGGCTAAAGGTGTGCCAGTCACCCAAATAGTGTTCATAGTACCTGTTAGGTAGGATTTTTTCCCTCCCCCCCTCCCCACCCCCACTTGATTTCTACTGGGTTTTACTTCCCTCTATGCACATGTGGTTTCATTGGTTAGTTCCAATTTATTAGTGAGTATATGTGGTGTTTATTTTTCCATTCTTGAGATACTTCACTTAGGAGAATGGTCTCCAGTTCCATCCAGGTTGTTGCAAATGGTATTAATTCATCATTTTTATGGCTGAGTAGTAAGTAGTACTGCATGTTATACATATACCACATTTTATAAATCCACTTATGAATTGATGGGCACTTGGATTGATTCCACATCTTTGCAATTGTGAATTGTGGTTCAATAAACATTCAAGTGCAGCTGAAAAGTATTTTTGGTGAAAAGTCTTTTTTTCCTTTGGGTAAATACCCAATAAT